>JABFAI010000359.1:0-47527 GCA_013266175.1 Fusarium gaditjirri
ATCCCAATACTGAGGCCAAAAATTCATATACTACCTACGCTCCCTAGCCGTAAGCTCTCAAAATCTCGTAGGCTCATACAAATCTGCCCAGCGCCGCCACATCGTCATTTCTCCCACGGTTAGCCTATCCCTCAGTGATCTGCTCCTTCGCCCACTCTTCAAGGGCCTTCTCCCCCAATATCTCTTGTATTTCCTTTCCCCCCATTGCCACAAGTCGATGAATAACAACTAGACTTCGGCAGGCATTCTTCTTTGCCTTCAAAACGTCAGAAAGCTCGCTGATCTTGCTGTTCAACGGATCCGCGCTGACCTCTGCCAGCTGAATTTTGGTCTTGAGGTCGTTCAGGCGCTTCTCTTTTTTGCGCAGATTAGCCTCTGCATCCCTCTTTTCTTTCAATCCAGGGGCCGTTTCTTCGATGTTCTGTACTATCGCTGCGGTAAGGATACCAGGGCTTTCAGTGCTCAAGCGGCGCAACTGCTCGACGACCTGGGAATCTGCTTTGCAGCGGGCTCTTGCGCGTTGGGCCGCTTGCGAAGCCTCTGTAGCTTCCCTCATAGCTTGCTCTAGATCCCTGGCGCTGGAACGCACGGTTTCGAGATAGCCCACTCGGCGCCGGGACGAGTTGCTGATATTGGCTTCGGTGCGGCTAATGTCCTCTTCCAAGTTCGCAATCTCGCGCTTGAGATAGTCGGCGTAGGCAAGTTGGACTTCATTCAGCGACTGATTCTGCATGGCTCAGTTAGATTAGCTATCTTGGTTTATAGTCTCACAATATGAACTAACAGGTGTATCGAGAAGGCGTTTTGCCCCTGCATCTTGGGCATTCCGCTTTGGAATCGAGTGTCGGGATGCCTCAACGTTGCTGCTACCGTTGCGTCGATTTCCAGGTTCCTATCCCGATTCATTAGTTCCATCTGTAAGGGTATGGAGTGCTGGGTTGTTACCGTGATGTAGTCTCCCATGAGTTTGGATAGCTCCTGGGTGTTCTCAGGTGAGAAGTTGAAGAAGACCATAAGCCTTCTTTTGGCTGGAGGCTCGGCTGGCTCGAGTTCAACCTCTTCCTGGATTTCCTGGTCTCCCTCATCATCTGCGCCGTCATCTTCAGGACCGTCGACATTGTGGAGTTGGAAATAGCGGCGTTCGTTGTAATCAATCGGTCGCTTGCGAGCGGTTCGGATTGCTAGCCTTGTTAGCCTTAAGGAATTCTGACTGAGAATATAACCTTACGCGCAGTTCTGGTAGCTGTGCGAAGAGCTCGAGCTCGAGCTTTGTTGCGGGTCACGTTCTGAGGTTCATTGAGGATAGAACCATCAGAATTGGAGTCGGAGTCGGGATCGGCGTCATGTGGTAGGGCGGCACTGAGTTCACGCTTGTCTGCCAGCCATTTGGTTGCTTTCGCGATAAGCTTCCTGCTCAGCTGATATTTATATCGCGTGATGGAGTGCTCCGCGGAGTGATCATGCAAGAAGTCGATCAGTTGCTCGAGCGTTACGCCCTCAGTCTTAGGAAGGTCGACGCTTAGAAGTCTCGTAAAGTCTGTGACCAGGTTCTGTCCCCATTTCCTGGGACCGAAGGAAATGACCTCCCACGGCCATTTTCCTAGTTCTTCGTAGAAGATAGTGAAGAGCTTGTTCGTGTGCTTGGCGTGCTCATTCTGGGGCGCAGGCACGGGTGGTGCTTCATAACACATTTCGATGAGCCCAAGGTCGGCGGAAAGTTGTGGATGATGCGACGATAGGAGGAGCGGAAGTCTTGAGAAGTAGAAGAAACGGGACGAGATGACGCGTTTCGTGTGAAGGTCAGATGCAAGTGGAAGGCAGTGGCTAGAGGATCACGGCAGCTCAGTTACCTAAGGCAGCCTGAACTAAGGATAAATACTCTAAGATTATTATTAACTTATAAATCTTTTAATAAATTAAATAAAATTTATAAAATTAATATAAATTTACCTAAGTAATAATAAATTAATTATCACCTTAATAAAAAACTGTCAGCAAGGCAGACAACGCCATGCAGAGTAGTCATCTATGGGACTCTTGTTCCTCGGTCTCTTGAGATTCTCTGATATCCATAGTAATGTTCACTTATCTCACTAGGTACCTTCTGTGGAGCACTTATCATCTCTGCTCAGCCACTGCCCACGGGTCTCAACCCCAATCAACGCTCATCTTGCATTATGCTGATACCCGTCTCAGGCCCATCAAACGCCTCAATACGAAACACTGCGTAATTCATTGAAGCCTGGGCCAAGTATTCTGATCCAGATGCTGATCCAGTGAGATGTTGACCCAGTGACCCTTGCACTTTTCCTGTCACAATGGCGTTGGCAGCAGGTGTGTTGTTTGTCCTTTGCAGCATTACCCACCGTTTCTGACCAACAGCAATGTGGTGGTCTTGTGGGCAGCAAGAATTACAGGCAAACACGGAAGATTCCCACCCGTTCCCAATATTATGCTCTCTTGCGTCTGGTTACTGATGTCGTTTCCGAGGTACCTGGTGCGGTTCAACCTATCAAAAGCCCCAACACCTGAATCACAACGACGTGATGGAAAATATGAATAATTTCAGGCATTTGGCTCACAAGTCTACTAAGCTCATCCTAATTATCCTAAGGTACCTTAGTTAAAGCATCCTCAGCAAGCTTAGTTCTATGAGAAGTTCACTTTTTATATCAAAAGTCCCACTCTTTCGTAATCTCGCAACCTTTAAGTAAATACAAACCTAACAATATCAAGACCGAATATCTTTTCAAGACGTCGTATGAGACCTACAAGTGACAATCTGTGAATACCACGGTGGAATCTCAGCAAGCTTCCGATTTCCTACCGTCTTATGAGGTTCCTTTATCCTTGATGTTCCTGAGACCAAGGTAAGCACGAATCACATACCCCGGGGCATTGGGTTTCATGGAATATTCTCTTTACCTCCGTTTATTTTCTTTAGTACAGCTGCTGACTATTTTCTTACAGCCTCGAGCGGCTGTATGTTCCACTTCATCGACTGGACGAAGAGACTTAGTAGGACATAAGTTTCTAACAGCGATACATCTAGCCCACTTCTACTATCGCGCCAGCGAGCCGAAGTCTGCAAAGCTCTGCGATCGGGATTTCACAGCCAATGGCATACACGATTGTGGGGTAACACTGTTGTTCAAGGAGAAAGGTGGACGTGGACAAACCAAGAAGACGACTGCGAGGACCAGCATTTAGGAGAAAAGAATAAACTCGCCAAATTTGAGGCTTAGTTCATACCGAACTCCGCTAAAACTGGTCTAACCTACTGCAGTTCTTCCTTGAGCTTGTTCTAATTTCTGCTACCTACGTAGGGGCAGAGGTCTCGTGTTCTTGCAAGCGTCGAACGTTGTAACTTGTTGGGAGGACCAAATGAACAGTTTAACTTGTATATTCAGGCTCTGCCGTACCGCGCCCCCTTCCTCGTAGATCTATATCCAATTACATTCTCTATTTATACATCCGACTCCCATGTAGTGATGTCCAAACTGTAGACATGGGGAATTGAAACGCCAATCGACACTAAAGCACAAAACTCCAGCACTAAAAAAGACGAACCATCTACCAAGGCATGCCGTTTTGCTTGATCAGATCATCCTCGGAAGTCTTGAAGCTCTCCGATTCCTTGAGGAATTGCTTGTGGAAAGTCTCGAGGAGAACACCAGGGAAAACAGCACCGACGGCCTGGACGAGTCGGTCCTCCTTGCCGATCCAGACGTGCTTGATGAACTTTCCGTCGCAGCCTGACCTGCTCTCAGGAAAGCCGTTGGCCTCGGTACAAGGCAGGGAGAGAATCTCATCGGGATACTCGTAGCGGATGAATGTGCCGAAACCGCCTTGGTCGGTTGGTTGCCAGCCCTTTCGGTTGCGGAACTCGGTGCAGCCGGGGAACTTGCCGCCGTCGTTGGCACAGTCGTCCCACTCCTTGAAGATCTCGTATGTCTTGTTCTTGTTCTGCATGATCATGAAACCAGTGTTCAGGAACAGGTTGCCTCGTCGGTCGCGGTTATGCTGGGTGTCGGGATCGTAGGGGAGGGCGAGGGAATTGTTCTGGGGAGAAATGCTCCAGTAGTTCATGAGCCACTCGAGGGGGAGGTCGAGCTTGTTGAAGAGGGCGTCGGAGTCGATGAAGACACAGACGTCATGCTTCTTCAGAACCTGCGAGAGGACGGAGGGCTTCTTCCATGAATCGCGACGGTCGGGGTAGCCGTTGATCTTGATGTGGTAGTACTGGTATCCGTGGATCTTGGCTATTGAGACGTTAGTACATAGCGAGCGCTGGGGGGAATAGGCGAAGGGCGTACAGTAGACCCAGTGGTTCAGTGTACCACCAGATGGGCCGTGGACTTCTCGGCTCTTGTTCCACGTCATTTCGTCGGACCAGATCTGGCCGGGCTTGTCGAAGCGACGACTCTCGAGGTCGATGATGCAGAGCTTCTTGCCGAGGGGTTCAGTCCAGATGGGCTTGTCGGAGGGAAGCTTGGAGGGCCAGTGGCCGTATGGGTAGTATTCGGGGTCGTTGACCTTGACGGCGGGCTTGATCCATTGCTCAGGTGTGAAGGCATCGAGGTTGGGTCCGGTGGGCGCTTCGGGAATGGCAGGAGCTTCAGGTGTTTCTTCGACTTCGGTTTCGGGGACGAACTCTTCTTCATGCTCATGGTCGTGTTCATGTTCGTGGTCGTGCGCTTCCTCGTGCTCGTGCTCGTGCTCGTGCTCGTGCTCATGCTCATGCTCAGCGGCGGGCGAGTCAGCGGCAGGCGAGTCAGAAGCGGGAGTAGGAGAGGCATTCGCAGCGAGCTCCTCAGCCTCAGCAATCTCCTCGGGGTCACTAGGCTCCTCCGCGGGATCAGCCTCAGGCTTATTGGGTGTGACAGCATGGTGATGCTCCTCGGGCTTCGGCGTCTCAGCTACGACCTCGACAGCGGGTGTCGCGCCGATCTCTTCATCTTCGCTGGGTACGAAAGTCGGGGCAGCGGCGGCGGCTTCTTTCTCGGGGACAAAAGGCGCGGGCTCGTTGCTGTTCAAAAGGGATAATTGTCAGCAAAGAACATCGCTGTGAAGCGAAAAGAGGGGGGAATAGAAAGGCTTACACTCCGCTCTTTACGGCTTGTGTTGACTCGGAGGGAGACTTGAGGTGGAAATGCGCAAGACCGAGGAAAATGGTGACGAAAACGACGGCAGCCAAGAGCACGGCTCTGTTTGACCTTGGGACGGTCATTTTCTGACGAACGGAAGATTAATTGCTGTGTGATGGATGATAAAGAATGTAAGAGAGCGAATGTCGGAAAGCAAGAAAAAATAAAATAAAAATAAAGCAAGACAGGAGAGTGACAGACAGCTCAGCTCAGAGAGGGGGAATAAAGGAATCGAGACAGACCCCCCTGACTCTCTTTTAACCAGGGGGTTCTTAGTTTAGATACAGTATCATTTTTCTCTCCCTACCGTAGCGTAGCGTAGCGTAGCGATCTTGTGCTTGTCTCAGCGCAGGTAGCGCTTCATAACGGTTGGCCAAGGCTTGACGCCTCGTTGATCCACTGTAATCAATATGTGACAGCGCAGCGCCTGAAAAAAAAGGGGACCATCACCATGAGGCCACGGTAGTTGGGAATTAACCTTGCTGCTGTGTTTCTGATGAAGTGTTATCCCGCCGATCAGATTGATGGGATTGAGGATTGTCTTCATAAGGTTATTATTAGAGTCTCTGCTCATGGTGATACTGTACTGGGTGGGCACTGTAGGTGTAGGTTGCACGCGATGCGGGGGTGCTTACGCTTAGTTTTTGGTGTTGGTCCCTTTAATGGATCCTGTCCGCCAAGCAATTTCTTACCAGATCTCGTCACTCTTCCAGCGTATTTCTCGAAGAGCATCACCAGAATTGTTCTTTTCAAGGGCTCTGCCATCAATTGCTATGCGTCTTGGGCTTGAAGGGTTGCTCTTATGGCATTAACATCACTCGCAATCTCACATCATCACTGCCGTGTCATGCGTCGCCACGTCGAAGATTACAACCCAAATCTAAACTTTGCATTTTGCAGGGCTGTAGCTCTGTAGCTCTGTTTTCCTCCTCCCGAAACTGCCGTCGCTAGCATCAGACTCAACGGTCGGGCGCCACGATTTGAACCAGACCAGCCCTCCCTCTGCCTCAACAACGCCCCTCAAATGCCCACTACCATCGTAAATTGATGCTTCACAGCTCAATCGCTGAATAAGAGAAACATTCTCCTCTCTCGATTACCTACTTCTACCTTCTCCTCAGCTGCAAAGGAGGGGCCCCTTTGTTACAGCACGATTCCTCAGCTGAAGCTAAAGACGCCACTTGAAACGTGTTTTAATTGGATGGCTCCTGGGCTCCGCCCCCTTGCTTTGACTTTGACAATGACGCTCATGATCGGGAGTCATTCCTGTAGGAATACTCCGTACTCCATACTCTAATGCCTTGATCATTTCGCCACTGTCAGTCCTCTATTCGTAGACTTCCAGCGAAACATAATTACAGCAGTGCTCTCAGGCTTCATCTCCAGTGGCCGTTGTGATTAGCTGCTCCGATAACCAAGTCCCGATAAACCCCTGGGCTAGCCCTGTCTTTTGTCCTGAATCCTCAGATTCTAATCCCTGTCACCTGAAAGCGCGTTCTGTCAATAGCGCGCCCTGCCGCCAATCAGCGTCCCTCTATCTGTTCCACCCTTAACTAACCACGTTTTGGACCATGGTCCCTCCACGCTATCGATTCGTTTCAACTCCTTTCGTCACGCTATTTGAAGCTATCGTCAGTTTTTGCTACGTTGGCTCAGGGGCAAGTAATTTTTGTACAAAATTTGTGGCTCGTGAGTTTCAGGTACTAGCACCTGTCAGTTGCCAATATCCGTAATGCTGGCGCTTTGCTTTGCCATCTATAGGGTATAGGGTATGCCAGTCTCATCACCTCATCTCTCACCAGCTATCTTCATCATGGTCAAGATTGGCACTCACTTAGCCGTGGCCAAGATCACAGGTATTTCCTCACAGAGTATTGTTCCCATAGGGAACTTATGTCCTTGTCTACTTCCGTCGATGCCCAGTGACGTTGGTTTTGACAGACCCAGTTGCAATCCCTCACTGAGAAGGTTCATTATCAGATGCAATTGAATGCAAACAGATTTACAACACGATGGCAAAGCAAGCAGCAAACTTGGTTACCGAAAAACTCTCTACAGTAATGCTGGGTTCGTTGAGTTCTTATACCACTCGGGGGTGGCTGGTTCTCGTTGGCTGGCTTTGCCTATAATGATCTCTAGTATACATTCTTGGATACTGAGTTGAATGAAAGGATAGCTTCATTCGTTCTCATTCGCGTAATTATGGACGGCCAAGAATGGGAGAAGCTACAGGTTCTGCTCTAACATATACTCTGGGCGAGTAACCTTTTAACATGTATAGGAACAAGTCATAGATGCCCGCTCTTACTAAGCCTCTAGATCCATGTTCAGAAGCCTCTGCATCGCCAATGTGTTTTCTCATGAGAGTGATCTTTGGTTCCAGTCTTAAGGCAGGTGTACTATCCAGGCTTCTAATTCCTGAAATCGATCACTATCTGTAAAAGCTCGAGTTAATTTTGACTTCAATGCTTTGATTCTATATGTCTCATTGAGATGTCATAAGCTTCAACTCTTATTGAGTAAGTATTCGAAGGTCCAGATGTACCCAATTGAACTCTCAGTACCAGCGGCTGAGGTTTTTATTTTTATTTTTCATTTTTCATGTTTTTGTATAACACTATTGAGAAATCAAGTTGCGATTATGCACCACTGTTCTTGATGCTAGAAAGGACTTTCATAATCAGATCGACTACTCACAGGATTTCAGGGCGAAGGAAGAGAAAGGAGGCGTCGAAGAAAAAGAGAACCACTAGATCTCGCGATACCCAGGGCTCCAGCATTCGGAAAAACTAATGTAAAGTTCTTATTCCATGTTAAGATGAAAGTGATCATTTATCTAGAGCCTGAGCTGACCCTCCTTGCAGAAAGCTACTATGCTTGGCCACAACCACTTCTGAACAATGTGAAATAGGAGCTTATCCAAGGTCTCGTTTCGCTTAGTTATCCTTATCATTTAAAGCTCGTGTTTCCCATATAAACAAAACATGCTAGGAACTTAACGTACCATCTGCCGGCCCAAGCTTTTCTACACCAGTAAAGTCAATAACTTTCTGGCATATAAACTGGGATAGACGTCCAAAATGCCGTGGAAACTCTCCATACTCAGCTGTTGTCCACAATGCTGCTCAAGATATCTTTGCTCTCGGGATTATTGCCTTCGGTGATAGCAGCTGCAACAACATGCAAGCTGCCAAGAACCGATGCCCACTTTAGTGTTGGACATGGGTTTCAGGACGACTGTATTTCTGGAACTGGTACGATCCAGGGTTACATGATCTTTGTCGATTTTTCCGATGCTCAATCACCAGCCTCTGAATCTGTCAAAGAGCTTCGCGATCTTCTTGTACCGGATGCCGCAAAATGGTATCAGACGGCCAGCTACGGCCAGCTTGAACTCAACATCACGGCCGATACTTCCAAGTTCTACCGCATGCCAAAATCTGCAGCATCGTATAGATGGGAAGAAGGCTTCAGCGCTGAACAGCATCTATCTTACATCCAGGATGCTCTCGACGCGTATACAAACAATGGCGCGAGAGCACCACCAGCCGAGACGGACATTCTCTACATCGCGACAACACGCAACAATGACAAGATGACCCGATCACTCGGATCTAGCTTCAGCGTCTCTACACGGAATGGGAAACTCGTCTCCAGAAGAGCTGTCACTTTCGGTGCCGATCCCTACATCTCGTGGGGCTATAAGGCGGTCAATCACGAGACAGGACACTCGATGTGTTTGCCCGACTACTACCCTAATACGCCGGATCTGCCGACTGGTTACTACACCGGAGGATGGAGTATCATGGGAAACGTGGGAGGAGTAGCGCCTGACTTCTTTGCTTGGGATAAATGGAGACTTGGATGGTTGGCCGATGAAGCCATCGACTGTGTTCTTGACCGTGGTACAACAAAGCATACTTTGACTCCTGTTGAGATTGAGGGCGGTGCCAAGGCTATTGTCGTTGCTAAGAGCGACACTTCTGCTTTGGTCGTTGAAGCTCGTGTTGCAAAGGGCGTTGACGGGAATATTTGCGCACCGGGAGTTCTTCTGTATACCGTTGATACAACGCTAGCCACGTCGGAGGGCTCGATCAAGGTCTTGGATGCAACGCCCGGATCGAACGGCTGTGGGGATAATGGCGCAGAACCATTGAACGACGGGGCTTTGTCGATGAAAGGGAAGAAGTCGTTTGAGGTCTCGGAATGGGGAGTCACGGTCACGTTGATTGATGACAAAAATGACCAGTTCGATATTGAGGTCCAGTACGTTTAGAGTAGTTCAGCCAGCGTTACATTGCAGACGAGAATTTGGGGAGAAATACACTTCGTCTATTGGCTGTACCATCTTGACCTGCATAATAGATGACACTCGCTTTACCCACGAGTCGTGAACACTGACGGGATTTACGATCATGACTGGTTATGATCATGACGAAGGTAGTATCGGCCAAGTCCCCCTCGGCCAATTCCAGGTCCATGGTTCCATCACTAGTGATCCAGCTGCCAAATACGGTCCGATCACAAGAACCTTAACGGCCCGTTTGTGGTTCCCCATCGATATATCCGGGGTTTCAAGTGCCCCGATGTTTTGCCATGCAAATTTCCAAAAGGCCCCCGCCTGTTGCTTATTTGCGATTCCCCATGGGGAATACTCTTGCGTGCATCATTCGACTACGATTCAGCGAAGGGTGGACGGCAGTTGACCTCGGCAAACGTGAATATTCGGAATTGTGGTCGAAATAGGGAATGGCATGGTTGTAGCGTGGTATCCTGGTTGATAATATACGTGATGCATTGAGGTCTTGATGGATTTTATGGGAATTGTTCCGCATGACGTTTCTCTCCGCTCAATGACACTCTAGCCGGAGCTTTGGTCAACGGGAAGACCAGGACCTTGGTTTACTCAGGACCGTTGGAACAATAAATAATCTCGAGTTCCACTGACAAGATGGCTCTGAGACTCGAGAAGTGTCACGCCAAGCCTTCTATTCACTATGCCTTCTCTCTTGAAATTGGCCACTGCGGTCGCCCTTCTCACTGAAAGCGTTCTTGGACGACAAGCACCTTCAGTGCGAGTCAAGAATGGTACTCTTGAGGGCAAATATGTCGCTGGATTAGATCAAGATCTCTTCCTCGGTGTTCCCTTTGCTCAACCCCCTGTCGGCCAACTTCGTCTTCAGAACCCTCAGCCTTTGAACGAGACTTTCAAGGTCAAGAAAGTCACCAAGTATGCTGATTCTTGTGTCGGCTATGGAGTGGGTATCCCTTCTCATGTTAGTGTAAAGTCTCTCTGACATTATGTAGAACAGCCCTGATCAAGGTCCTGCGACCTTCAGCGAGGACTGCCTGACTTTGAACATCGTCAGGCCTGCCACGTCCAAGGGTAACAAGAAGGAGAAACTCCCAGTTGGTGTCTTTATCCACGGTGGAGGCTGGACCATGGACTTTAGCGCCAACGGTGTTTACAATATGAGCTTCATGGTAGAGGAGTCTGTCAAGATGGGCAAGCCCTTCATCGGAGTCTCCGTGGACTGTAAGCCGATAATCCTGTACCAGCTGAACCTGTGACTAACGAACAACAGATAGACTTTCATTCTGGGGCTTCATGGCCAGCAAGGACATCCTCGATGCCGGAGTTGCCAACCTCGGCTTGAAGGACCAGCGCATCGCCCTGCACTGGGTCAAGGAGAATATCGCTGCCTTTGGCGGTGACCCTTCAAAGGTTACCATCTTCGGTGAGAGTGCCGGGGGTGGCAACGTCGGCTACCAAGCCATGGCCTACGGAGGTGTTGACGAGAAGCTATTCCGTGGTATCATCGCCCAGTCCGGAGCAGACGGAACTGACATGAAGAACTACACCGCACCTCAGCAGCGCTACGACACTATCGTCAAGGCTGTTGGCTGCGACAAGGAGTCCGATAAGCTTGCCTGTCTGCGCCAAGTCCCCTTCGAGAAGCTCAACGCCACAAGCACCAAGATCCAGGGCAGCTTCTACCCTGTTGTTGACGATGACTTTGTCCCCGATTATCCCTCCAAGCTCCTCGCCAACGGAAACTTCACCAAGGTGCCTCTCATGGCTGGAACCAATGCTGATGAGGGTAGCTTCTTTGGCCTGCCTGGCGTCGACACCACTGAGGAGGCTGTGTCGCGCCTTCGATCAACTGGACTTGATGCCGATACCATCGAGACACTCTTGGCTCTGTATCCCAATATCGATGCTCTTGGAATTCCTTCCGGTTACCGCTACAAGCCTAGTGATCCTGTCAAGAAGCAGTATAAGAGATGGGCTGCTCTGCAGGGTGATCAGCTCTTCATGTCATGGAGACGTGCGCGAACTGATGCTTGGTCTAAGCACAACGTGCCTTCATATGCGTACCTGTTTGAGTCCCCCAACACCAACATGCGTAAGTATATCACTCATACACCTGAGATGATTTATTTGTACTGACATGGACTGTAGCCGACTACATCGGAACTCCTCACTTTGTCGAGGTCGCTTACGTCTTCTACAATATGCTCGGCCAAGGCTACGGCAAAGGTCAAGGCCCTCTCGTCAATGCATCAAAAGAGGTCCTTGACCTCGCTAAGCTTGTGAGCCATATGTGGATCAGCTTCATCACCGAGCTCAACCCCAACGAACATGGAAGTAAGTGTTTGTTTTTTCATGTCCACTACACGTACGATATCAAACTAACCTTTGCAGTTTCCGGCGTTCCCGAGTGGCCTGTTTTCAATAATGGTGGCGGCTACGGCGAGCACTTCTACTTCAATCCCAACGGATCGGTGGCTCAGCCTGATACTCTCCGACTGGCTGGTACTACATTTATGAACTCGGTTTCAGCGGATCAGTATGGAAGATAAAACTTGAAAGGGGTTCCCTCTTACTTTCTTCACTTAAATAGTTGACAATCACCCTTGGGATGGATTAGAGTACAAATCTAAATATAGCATCAATATCAGAATATTTTCACAAGCGCTCGATCCGCCGTGATATGTCACCACGGCAAGATCTTGTCGGCAAAGGAGAGGCCGTTTTCATATGATTTAAGGTTCTAGGCTGCATGAATGGATGTTGCATTGAAGACTATCGAAAGCCTGTCCAAAAGTCAATCAATAAACGCGAACAAGATACCCTGGGCATTGAAGTGCGCACCCACCAATGATGAATGGAGTTAATACCAGGGGCTCACCACGAGCTATTGCTAACTAGTCACGGCGTGGCGTTGATTAAGACGATGAGATGCGGGAGGATCACCCTAGCCTGGAGTATAAATCGTACGACTCTGCATGGGAAAATCTAATAATTGCTTGCGAATTACGCAGCCCTTCATGTTGGTCGATGGATGCTTTGTCAATTAGTATCGTGGCTTGAAGTCTGCACATGGACACGAGAACCATTGTTGGTAGGTGACTGCTTAGCATTTGTGCCAACAGGGTATGAATGCACGCTTGGACAAGATCCTTGCCCATGACAGCAAATCAAAGAAACCTCTCAAGATTCTTGGTCGAGACTCAAGTTGTTCCTCAAACTACGTTACATCTCGATCATTCGTGCCGTGCCGGACCATGTGTTGGCATGCAGCTAGTTTTCTTCAACAGATCCGGTCCAACCCTGGACTCCTGCATCACCATTTCTCTGCAGTCACGGCCCACCGCTGCATGACGCTTGAAAATAACTGCAGGATCCATGGAATGACTTCCGGGCTTGACTTGCGTATGTCGTCCACCGAGGCGAGGCGGGACGGCGTTTAGTAGCGCATGATCCACGTTGACATGAACATATTATCACCTGACATTCATGGGATTTGAGACAGGAGTGAACGTACCAATGCCAAGCCTGATATCGAAGAAGAGAAAAAAATCAGTGCAGGAGTGCTGACTGTGCACAGAAGTGTTGGCAGGTTGGCAACCTCAGTGCCGAGCCTGAGAATGTGAGAACTGAGCATAAGATTCAATTGAGGCCAACCAGACTGGACGATTGATAATCAATGATCGACAATATCGTCAACTGACAGTAAAGCTTGGCAGCGCTGGATCGTCCAAGAGAATACGGGCATATGCCGCGCTCCAATGATAATCCCCTATGGAAACATAGACTTTGAACGTTAACTATCATCACCGCATCATGCATATGCTGCCACTTTACAAAAGGACCAACACGTACAGTTACCTAGGCCCCCATTCTGGCTTCCTCTTCTCCAAGAACGCCCTGACACCCTCTTTCTTATCCCCAGTCCCAAACGCAAAGTAATACAAACTCCTCTCAAACTCATGATCGGCCCCCAGATCATCAGCTATGATGAAATTTGTTAGTCAACGTGACACACAAACTACACGATGACCACTTACATCTACAAATCGCCTCTTTGGCCAAGCCCAGCGCCGTGGGGCTCAGGGCCGCAAGCGTCGATGCATGATCCTTCACAACGTGCTCGAGGACTTTGCCGCTCTCATACAGCTGCGCGACAAGACCCACGGACCGGGCCTCTTCCGCTGATATGGGCTGGCCAAGGAGGATCATCTGCATGGCCTGTATCACGCATGTCAGCACAAGGTAACAAGAGGTTTGGGGGGCAGGGAAATACCTTGTACTTTCCTACAGCATTGGTCAGACGCTGTGTACCACCAGCGCCAGGGATGAGACCAATCTTCACTTCTGGAAGACCGAAGCGGCTTCCGTCCGCGGAAAAGATCAGGTCGCACTGTAAGACGTCAGCAACCCACGGGTTCCGTCCACGGAAAGGAAAAAGCTCAACTCACCATGAGAGCAAGCTCAAAGCCCCCTCCAAGCTGTCAATCCTCAGCAAGATCATCGTCAGTCTAGCCTCGACCAACACCCCGGGTAGCAAAAAACTAAACTCACCGCCATTCCCTCAACACAAGCTATCAAGGGCTTGCGCACGGCCTGCATCCCCGAGCAAAGGTCCGCCAGATAGCGACAGCCCCGCGCGTCTTCCGCATCGAGCCGCGAGATCTCCCCGATATCAGCTCCCGCTAAAGAATTGGTACGTCAGTTCCAGTTCAGCTTAGCCCTGCCACTAGAGCGCGACAAGTGCCGGGGGCTATACCCCTGTGGCGTGTGGATTCCCTCATGGGGACGGAGCATGGATGGGCCAGGGCACAGTACCGCAAAAGAAAGAAGAGCT
Organism: Fusarium gaditjirri; assembly: GCA_013266175.1. Classification (NCBI taxonomy): domain Eukaryota; kingdom Fungi; phylum Ascomycota; class Sordariomycetes; order Hypocreales; family Nectriaceae; genus Fusarium; species Fusarium gaditjirri. Next base: position 14,297 of record JABFAI010000359.1, read on the forward strand.
GCCGGTGATGACAATGACTCGCACGCCATCGTCCCTGGACGCCGTGTTCAGTTGTTCCAGAAACACGGTAATGAGCTCCTGCGAGAGGGCGTTTCGCTTGGAGGGTCTGTTTAACGCGAGGACGCGTACGCCGTCTGCAGGCGTGGACGCAAGGACCAATTGCTCATCCATGATCAGATCGATGTCGAGGACAGAATCGTAAGCGAGAAAAGTGTAGCTGGAAGCACTGCACTCGTCAAGATTGACTCTGTCGCTTGTCTTGTCGGGTTGCGTTGGATCAAATAGTTCGGGTACGTCAATAACGCGAGCTTAGCTGCGTCGATCACTCAATCGATAGTGGAGACCAAAAGTGTCTTTGATTCAACTGAGACACGGCTGGGATCAACCCAGCAACAGGCAACGAGCAGGTGCAGGCTGCAGGCTGCAGGCTGCACTGCAGAGACTGAGACACTGCAGATTTTGGTGTTGGCTGAGGCATTTTGAAAGGGCGGTGGTTGGGGACTAATTCCATGTTCGGGAAGTATTGGTGAAAATCTTGTAGTCTGCTGTCTCTCATGTCGATCTTGGTGTCTGCCATTCCGTTGGCTTGGTCCGAGTGTCGAGCCGTTCGCATGCTTAGCTCTTAGACCCGATAATCTTTTGTTGAGTAAGATTTGACTGATAGATTTCGGTGAGCCTCTGGAAAACCTGCTCGAAAAGGTCAAATACTTGTTTTTTCTTTATATTTTATACGACACGGGTGATGAGTAAGCTATCTGTCATTTAGGCTTTATCTTGGATAACCTCATTCGAAAAGCGGCACAGCTTACAACCCAACTCCACCTCATATCATCTCGGCTCATGTGAGATTTTGTAGATGCCGAACTCAGATCCTGCAGTTCCCGCAGAACCCGCGTGCTAAAGATGTCTTGGCCAACCCTTGTATCCACAGCCACGGATCCATGGCCATGGCAGATCCGTTTCTATATGCGGGCCTGCGGGCCTACGGTACGTACGTACGTATCTGCTGTACCAACAGGGGTACGCACGCAGACCACATCACACGCCTCGAAGTTTCTTTCGGTCAAGGGCCTCGATGAGTTCAGGTACATACTTACTTACCTAACTGGGACCAACGGACCTAAGCAAATGGATTCTTACCCCATCTGTCATGTGGTATACCTGTTGAGCTGTCCATCTTTTCGACGCTATCTGGAACTACATGCCTTAGCTTGGCAGATGGTTTCTTGGTTACCAACAAATTTTACCGTATTAGGTTGACTCCGGAGTTTCAAGGCAGATCCTTCTTGTATCTCGATAGAGGAAAAAAGACGCATTCTGGAGGCGGTTGGGGGGGCGTACTCCTCCGAGGTGCAACTTGAAAGGGCAGCTGACTGGCTGACGATCAAAAGGTTGCTGGTGTTGGGCCTATCCTGCCAAGCATGACGAGAAGGCTGGGTAAGATTAGGAAAAGGCGGGAGAAGAGCTTTGGCTCTATTTAAGAACAGACCTTCGTTTTGTGTGTGGAGAGATGTTTCTTATGCAACTCCTTAATTTCAAATCTTTGATGCACAATCTCCCGCCATCCCCGACCTGACTCCTACTCAACCTATTTGAGTTTCTGTCTATTTGGAATTGTACGACGATCCTCATTTTATCTTGCACACGCCTCAGATCTTAGCATGGCATCATCTGTGCTTGACGTCTTTTCCCCACGGGGAGCTGCCGTGCCAATATCGTTTACACGAGGCACATGCAGTCGACCTAGCTTCTCAACCGTCACAGAGGCATTCTTCCACTATGCCACCACTCAGCCTTCGGCAACTGCGGCACGGGATCTATCTGCAGAGCCTGCTCTTGAGATAAGCTATGGCGAGCTTGCTGAACGAAGCATCCGGTTGGCGCAACGGTTACGAAGCCTGGGCGTTGTGCCTGGACAACGTGTGCCGCTTGTTGTCAAGCGTGGTGTTGGTATGTTGGTTGGTATCCTTTCTATCTTGTCTTGTGGAGCCCAGTATGTTCCTCTCGATGGAGGCGTAGTGGCAGATGAGACCCTGCGGTTTGTGTTACAACAGACTGGAGGAAGGATAGCTTTGTCCTCTAAGGCTACGGCACATCGTATTTCAAATACAGATGTAACCAATGTTGTCATCATTGAGGATGAAGACATCAACAAGCAAAGCATCGAAGGCTTTACTCCAGTGAGTAAGCCTGAAGATGGCTGCTATGTGATATATACCTCAGGTACGTTGATATATCTTCACTAGTCTTCATAAGACTAACAAGTACCAGGCACAACAGGTACACCAAAAGGAGTCGACGTCACTCACAACAATGTGACAAACTTGTTATGCCAAGCACCAGGCAACCTGAGTATTGGTCCAGGAGCCTGCGTTGGCCAAGTGTTGAACGTCAGCTTTGATATGGGTAAGTAAACCAAGTAGTCCAAAGACAACGACAAAGAAATATGCTGACATACCATTTGAAGCTGCTTGGGAGACTCTTGGTTGTCTATCAAATGGCGGGACATTAGTTATGCGGGGCTCTGATTGGTCAAAGGCCCTCAAACAAGTGAGTTTACTACATGCGAGTGTTAGGCTAGCCACTGACTATCATAGATCGATGTCCTCATCTGTACTCCAAGCATCCTCGCGAAGCATAACCCACAGGACTTCCCAAGGCTGAAGACCGTTGCAACAGCAGGAGAACCTAGCTCACAACAGTTAGTGTCTTCATTTCACTTCCCTTGTTTATTTAAACTGACCGATCTAGGCTCGCTGACCTATGGGCGTCTCATGTCTCATACTTCAACTGCTATGGCCCTACAGAAACCACTATCGTCAACACCATGCACCAGCACCAAGCAGGCCAGCCTCTCTCCATCGGTAGGCCAACACCAGGAAACAATGTTTACATCCTAGATGAGTTTCTTATGCCAGTACCTGTTGGAGAAGTAGGTAATGTTTGGGCTGGTGGCGCAGGCGTAGCTCGTGGATACGTTGACTTGCCAGACAAGACAACTGAGAGGTTTAGACCTGACCCTTTTACTCAAGACGGGTAAGTCTACAAGGCATGAGATCTTTGAAAAGGAGACTGACCGCAATCTTAGGTTGAATATGTACAACACTGGTGATCTCTGCCAATGGAACTCCAACGGCACCCTCCACATCCTCGGCCGGATAGACGACCAAGTCAAGATCAAAGGTTTCCGCGTCGAGCTCGACGGTGTAACAGCTTGCATAAAGTCCTGTCTCTCCGTCCAGTCCGCCACAGCTCTTCTCATCAACAATGAGATCCACGCCTTCATCACTCCCAGCCACTGCCCTATTGCAGTAGTCGAAGCCCATCTCAAGGCCCTTCAGCCCTACTACGCCATGCCAGCACACTACCACCAACTTGACAGTCTGCCTATGACTGCAAACGGAAAGATCGACAAGCGGGCTTTGAGGATGAGAGAGATGGTGGAGGTTGGGAAACCTCAGCCTGCTGTTTTGCATGCGCGTATGGACTCGAATGCGTCGAGTGCTACTCAGCTTAGTTCTTTCTCTGATGCAAGTGATACGACGCTTATCGATGAGCATCAGTATGATCTTGAAAAAGCTCTTCCTGAGAAGGATATGCCTAAGCATGCGAGAGGGCTGCGGCACAGATTGCTTATTGTTTATCGTCGGCTGTTTTCCCTTGTTGGACTCTTCAACATCGGTGCTGCTATCGCTCTCCTCCTGACTGGTATCACCAGAGAGTGGATGGGTATCATTACCGCGATCAACCTAGCCACAGCTGTTCTTGTTCGCCAAGAATTTGTTATCAACGCCTTGTACACTATCACCTGCAGCATCCCCAAGACTTGGCCTCTTGCTATCAGGACTCGATGCGCCAAGATCTACCATCTCGGTGGAGTTCACTCCGGCGCAGCTGTCAGCGCGGGAGCGTGGCTTCTGGCGACAAACATCGCCGACGTTGCTTGTTCCTTCGGAAGCTGCGCCAACTGGGGCAGCCTATCCATCGCTTCCCGAGTCATCTCTTGGATCCTTTCTGCCATGTTCGTAGGCATGATCGGAATGGCTTGGCCTTCAGTACGCAAGCAGTATCACGATCTCTTCGAGAGAACTCACCGTTTCGCTGGATGGACTATGCTCGCTCTCTTCTGGGCACAAACTGTGCTCTCGGCCCACGACAACACTCAATCTGGCACTACACTCGGAGAGTCTTGCATCAAGTCGCCTGCCTTCTGGTTATTGGCTGTAGCGACAGCCAGTGTTGCTTCTTCATGGTGCTTCCTTCGCAAAGTACCAGTGGAAGCCGAGAAACTCTCAGACCACGCTATCAGGCTTCACTTTGACTACACTGTACCTGTCAACGGTTCATTCACCCGTCTCTCTCACAAACCTCTCAAGGAGTGGCATTCCTTCGCCACCATCCCAGCTCCCGAGGCCGTCAACGGTCGATCAAAGGGCTACTCTCTTGTCGTCTCTAACGCCGGCGACTGGACAAAGTCCACCATCCAAAACGGCCCCTCTCACATCTGGACACGCGGTGTCCCGACCTGCGGCGTCATGCGCATCGCAACCCTCTTCAACCGTGTGGTCCTCATCGCAACAGGCTCCGGCATCGGTCCTGTTCTCGGACATATCCAAAACCCAACATGTCCAACACAACTCATCTGGTCAACTAAGAACCCTGAAGAAACCTTCGGGGAAGAAATCTGCCAGACTATCAACGAGCGCATTCCCAACGCGGTCATCCACGATACTAAGAAGCTCGGGAGACCTGACTTGGTGAAGATGGGCTACAATCTGGTAAAGGCCTTCAAGGCTGAAGCAGTTATCATCATTGCGAATGAGAAAATTACGAAAAAGGTGGTTTATGGTTTGGAAACACGTGGTGTTCCAGCTTATGGTGCTATCTGGGATAGCTAGGTTTATGATTCTGGAGTGGAGTTTTGAGTTTGGGTGTTTGCATTTATGTCTCGGTACTTTTGATTGGGATGAGTTGTATGCCGGAAACGATTTTGATACGATGAATGATTACATGTTATGATCTGGAAATATTCGTCAAGATTCTCGCGCTGGAATGTAGCTGTGCTTGGCGTCAGAGGCTGAGATTGAGTTTGGGGCTGGATTGACTTTGAGGTTGACCTGGGGGCCCGTTACGATCCGATTGAGTTCTGAGATCGACAATGGACTGAAGCGAGCAGGACGTGCACGGAGAGGGTGAAGATAACAGACTGTTCCATCGTTGCAGATCATGTTGCTGGGGATCCCAGTCCGGATCATGTTTGACTCAAGTGACGCAGATCATTATGCTCCGCTGTTTACAGAATATCAGACTCTCATTTCTGACTAAACAAGATTTGTGTAATATTTCAAGGCAAGATACCGCTTCAAAGACATGGCTGTACGCGCCGCGAGGCACTTAAATGGTCTCATATGAACGAAACGAAATGAACTTCCCCCTACACCTGATTGAATGGGGATCCAAAGGCTAACCAATCAGCCTCGGGGTCGGGCACTCCGTTGTTTCTGGTTGGTTCCCGCATAGGCTGTAGCTGTAACTGCGACTGGCTGCTTGAGCTTGCTGAAACTCGAGGACAGTTGAAGAACTCAAAGACATCGATGCTGTCGAGCTCGCTCAGAGACGTAGCTTGTGTTGATGTTGGCTCAAGACCAGAGTGTCGTGCTGTCGATGTAAGGGTGACTAGGTCATATGCGCTCCTGTGACCGTTAGTTGAGATATTACGTAGAACGGATGTTTGGATTTACCTTCGCATCGCTGAAAAGTTCATATCGCCCTGTCGAGCCCTCTGAACAACACGATGAAGGATCTTGGAATAATTATTCGCAACCTCCCAATGTTGTCCAACATCGCGCAATGTATCAATGAAGAAGTCAATCTGCGAGTCCACAGGACATCCAACCGTCGCAGCATGAACAAGCAGTAATCTCGCAGCAACCCAAAGCGAGAAGGCAAACGAGGGACCCAGGAGATTCAGACCATCAGCTTCAAGGACATCTTTGGTGATATCCCCCAAACTCTGCACAGCAGATAAACATCGCTGCATGGCGTAGTGCGAAGGAACGAAGATGTGAGATCGAACTGTTGGATACGCGGCTGAAGAGTGCAGCCTCACAGCAGCCGTGACATATGCGCTGTGCAGCATAAACCAATTCGCCACGCGACTCGCAGGATCAGAATGGCAAAGAGCCGAGATTTTGCTATATTCGCTTGGTAAACTCTGCAACCAACCATCCAGCGTCCTGTCAAGGTTGCGATAAGTATTCCGCCATTCAGCCATGTCGCTTGATGAAGTGACATCAACGGGCGTTTTGAGAAACTCGTGGATTCTGCTCACAATGACAAGAATCTCACAATGATAAGCAAAACTGCCGAGGTTCTCAGGCTTGTTGACAAGATATGTCATTATTGGCGATTGTTTTTCGTTGTAGGGACTCAAAGAACGAGTTTCAACCGGCACGTTCTTTGAGAAGAGGTCGTATGAGCAGGGGAGGAAGCGGTTGATCTTTTTGTCGTTTAGGATGAAGTCAAAGATTGGTGTTGCGATTGTTGCATATCGATCTAGAACATAGATCATCCAGTACAACCGCCTTCGTCCCTCGTCTTCGATCCAAGATTCGGGCTTTCCGGCAGTCACTCTATGAGTAGAAGCAGTGTGCGTAACCTCGGAAGCATCCGCGGATAGAAAGACGCTGCTTTCCTCGCTCAAACCTAGCTGCCTGACGTTTTGCGCCAGCAAAGACAGCAGATTCCAGCCACGAGGGCCATTGGACGTCCCCAGCTCATCCAGAGTGATGATTACGAGAGCTCGCATCGCAGGTATGGTTGTATGCTCCATGGCGTACAACTGAACTGTATGCTTGGCCACCTTGTGATAATATGAGCTCATCTCCGGTGATAACCTCGGGTCTTTGAGGAAGCGCAACGTAGTAGCCACAATGGCGTAGAGCAATATTCGATCAGCTTCCTCCATTGAGGTTGAGCCAAAGAAGGTCGCGAATATGGTCTTCCGCTCAAGGATAGGACACCACGTGTTGCAGTGCTTGAAGTAGAGATCGACCAGGCTGTAGATGATGTCGTGCGGCGGTAGATCAATCGTGTACGACTGAAACGATGGATCTCGCCTTGCGCCGGTTGGATTTGGCGCAGTGCTTGACTGACTTGGTGTTGGGGCACTGACACCTTGTTGTGCCTGCATCGGCGACTGAGTGTTGTTCTGGTTTATGGGCTGCCATGGACTTGAGATGCCGGGTGATCTCGCCTGCGAGAAGGATGACTGCCTTGGAAGGCTTGTGTTTGGCGTAGGTCTCCCATCCACTTGCGGCGGGCCATATCCGTTGGCAATTGATGGTGACACACCTGGAGAGCCGACTGAAGAGTGATCTTGGACGATATGCTCCTCCACTCGCCTCCCCAAAGCTTGAAGCAGCGCATCAATCCTGTTTACCTTTGCCTCGAGCTCAATGCTAAACCCATTGCGCCCAGCACCAGGCTTCTGCCTCTCAAGGTAAATACAAGCTCTGTTATGTCTCGCGCACCACGAACACGCAGGCTCAGCCCGGTCGCATTTGACCTTGCGCGCCTTGCACATCTCACACCTATCACCACATTTAGACTCAATTTCTCACAGCATTACAGAGCTTACATACGATATCTTCTGATGCTTCTCCCTCCTCCGCTTCTTATTAGGCCCCGCGCTGGTCATTCTCGACTCGTCGCCGCTGGACCCATCGTCATTGCTCAGCGTCGAATTTGCCTCTTCCTCAGCGATTGAGGGTCCGCTCATTGACGTGGATGGCATGTCGATCTCTCTCTCTCTCTCCGCAGTCTGGGGAAACAAACTACTGGGGAAAGGAATAAGCAGAAACCTTGCACGGTCTGTTATCGATTTTTAGTGGAGGTGAGAACGTGGTTGTTGGGTATTATGAGATGCGACGGAGTAAGGCCGAGCCCGCGGGAAGGGGAAGAGAAAATCTGGAGGTGTCACAGAGTGGAGCAATGATTTTAGTTGACTAATACTGGGTCTAGTGAAGTCAATGGCCAAGCAGAAGCGCTAAATCCATCCAGTGAGAGGCAAAAGGCACTGAACACCAAGCAAAATCACTGCATCAGTTGCAACCATTCAGTTCAAGTGCCAATGCAATGGAACTACAGCGCTGTAGAACAGTGGAAATGCGTGTGGACATGAAGCCCCAACGTTGCAGGCGAGATCCCTGTCTAGCCAAAAGCCAAGTACCTTACGTGCTGCCGTTAGTAGACAAGGACCTATATCCATGTCACGGTTTCAACAAAGACCTTCTATCTATGGTTAACCTTGCATTGCCGTTACGCATGTGACATGTGCATGTTCGGACCACAAACACCGGCATATGAGGGAAATATATTTTTTTTCAGCGCCGGATCACTCGGGGGTTGGACGACAAACATTCCGATCCTTGACTCTTTAGCAAACTGCACCGCACCCCGTGATGGATGCCACACCAAGAGATGGTCTACAGATCCCCCCTCCCCGGGAAATAACAGTAAAAATGCGGAGCCGCTTATGGTACGATCACAAAAGAGTCTAGCAGTTGTTCCAGAACAAGCCGAGTTCCATACTGTACTTATTTCCTCGTGGCGAGTGGTAGACGCTACTGTACGTCGGGCTTATTTGGTTACCTGCTTGGTACAGGTTGGTTGGTGCATATGGTGTTCCATCAGGCAGCAGTATTTCAGACCATCCATGTAAAACATACTAGTACAGATCAGACCTAATCAAACCAATGTAACTACAGAGCTAACAAACAAAAAAAAGCAAATCAACTACTCGTTGGCCCATCCCTTGGACATCTCGACTGCTTTGGTCCAGCGACTAAACCGCTTTGTCGCCTCCTCCTCGGCGATCTGCGGTTTAAAAATGGTACGACCCTGGGTATTCACCTCCTTCAATTCATCAAAGCTCTTCCAGATGCCGACGGCGAAGCCCGCCGCGATAGCTGCGCCTAGTGCAGTTGTCTCACGCATGCCGGGTCTGTTGACAGGGATCCCAATAAGGTCAGACTGGGTCTGAGAAAAGAATCAGCAAATGTCTAAGCCACTGCCACGAGAGCAGAGAAATCCTTTACGTACCTGCATGATGAGATCCGAGTTGCACATGCCACCGTCGACGGCCAGCTCGGTCAGCGCATGTCCGCTGTCCTTCTCCATCGAGTCGAGAATCGCCTTTGTCTGGAAGCACGTCGCCTCCAGCGTCGCTCTCGCAACGTGTCCGCGCTGCGTGTACGCCGTGATACCAAAGATTGTGCCTCGCGCATCGTCAATCCAGTACGGCGCAAACAGGCCGCTAAAGGCCGTTACAAAGGTGCACCCACCATTATCTTCCACCGTCTCGGCGAGTGCGCTGAGCTTGGCTGACGACTCGATGAAGCCAAAGTTGTCAACGAGGAACTTGACGCTTGAGCCCGCGACGGCGATGCTGCCTTCCAGGGCGTACATGGTGTTGCCCTCGCCAAAGTCAAAGGCCACCGTTGTGAGAAGTCCGTGTGTTGAAATCACGGGCTTGGGACCAACGTTGTAGAGCAGAAAGCAGCCCGTGCCATATGTGTTCTTGGCGAGACCGGGGGTGAACCCTTTCTGTCCAACAAGAGCTGCAGACTGGTCGCCCAGACATCCAGTGATCTTGACGCCCTTGAGCGAGGTCTTAGCAAATGTGCCGTACGCCTTGCTATCAGACGACCGCACGATTCTTGGCAGCGTAATCTTCTTGTCATCGATTCTGAACCAGTCCAGAATATCCTCGTCATACTGCAAAGTCTCGAGATTCATAAACATGGTTCTCGACGCATTTGATGGATCAGAAACGTAGACATCTCGGTCCGTTGCGCCGTTGAGCTTGTACGTAAGCCACGTGTCTACCGTTCCAAAAGCAAGAACACCGCGCTCATAAGCATCTTTGACTTCGGGAATGTTTTCAAGAAGCCAGAGAAGTTTGCTGACGGAGGGATATGTGGAGAGAGGAATTCCGCATCGCGAAATCAACTCGCTCGCGCCAAGACGACGCTTCAGACGACGGACAAGATCTTTTGATCGTGTGTCTGTCCAAACAATAGCGTTATGCAGAGCATTGCCGGTGGTCTTGTCCCAGACAACCGTAGTCTCACGTTGGTTTGTGATACCAACGGCCTTGATCTGCTCACGAGAGTGACCTTGACCTTCAAATGCTTCTACGGCGCCATCAATGCACTGCTCAACAGAGCTGATGAGCTCTTCAGGATCATGCTCATGCCATCTAAACCAAACATCAACATCTCTTCACGTATCATGTAGTAGACGAACTTACCCAGGATGAGGATAGTATTGCTTGAATTCGAGCTGATGAGTAGCTACAACCTCGCCACTGGTGTCAAAGATCAGGAAGCGAGAACTTGTCGTACCCTGATCAATGGCACCAATAAAGGTAGGATTCGGTTTTCCGTTGAGCATAGGCATAGTGAGAGATGGGGATGCAGTGGAATTGCGGGGAAAAGTGTCAGATCCGGGGAGAGCGAATGCAACAGTGACTAAGAGGAGCAAAAGGAAGCGGACGACAACAGCAAATTGATTGGGGACTGCAGGATCAAAAGCATATCAGATTGGCAATTCTCTGGGGTGTTTAAGTATCTGCCATCTCGGGCTCACTGATCGCGACAAACACCGAGATTTCAGATGTAAAGGCATCTCGGGGAAGCATTTCCCACCACCCTTGAATAATCTGCGGGGTATCGAAATCCTTCACAGTATTGGCAAATTGCCTTTCCGTCTCACGCACCCTTGTAGTACACACATAAACCACCGTCACTTTCCCAATGTAGCTTGTAAGCTAAGCCTCGGCTTGGTGATACCGAAATACAGGCCCATGTCACAAGACAGCCATGGGGGATCTAGCAAGCGAAACCCAGAACCAACACCTACCGATGTACATCTGATTGAAAAAAAGAGAGGGGTCGCCATGTTACGTTTCCCCGCAGTCATGTTCCAGAAACTCGACTGGGCGCATACGCTGCGGGTCTGGGTTGATACACCTTGACCATACCTTAATTCCTAGCCAAGCCAACCTCGGTCAAGCGGATGTGCAAATCCTTTTCTCTTTTCGCACGACGATCCGGGGTTTGGCTGGGACTGTGGAGTCAATATGCAAACACAAGTCTCGAACGTGCCCCCCTCTGTCTCCATCCCACCCGGCCTTCGGTGTAAGCAACCTGATCAGAGCAGATACTTCGGTCATGATATCCACGTCTGAACGCCCGTATATCTCTTCTTCTCACTCGGTGTGTGCCGCCGAGCGGCATTTCGTTGGCACTCTGCACCGCCGCCGCTGTCCAAGCTTTCGTATCGCCCGCACCATCGTTCGATCCATCGGGTGTAGTCGCTGCGTCTCCCCGTGTCCGTTCCTCTTTCCTAACGCAGTGGCGGATCGACATGCTTGCAAGCCCACTCTCTGGTGATGTCTGATAGCCATGGAGTCTCGCGAGCTTCGGTATGCTTTGCATATAGAAGGTGGTGTTGCAAATACCGAGGCCGAGAGCAGGAAAGAGGATCCATCTGTTGGGATGAGATGAGGGGCAAAAGACACCCAGGCTTCGTTCGTTTGCTGACCATAAATTGTAACGTGATCCCCAGAGATGCTTGATGACGCCAATCCTCTCAGTGTAACCTGTCTCTCTTGCATCCGCCAACCTTCTCCTCTTTCTGTCTCAAGATCAACTTCACAGGCTCACTCTAGGATGCCTATCCCTACCATGAACGACTCCATCTCTGAATCTTCTGTGCATAAATCTTCTATCCCCACCAAGGTTGAGATGAGCCAGCATGAAAAGTACAGTGAGGCTCCGAGTGAGCCGCCCACTACTCCTCCCCCGCCTGAGCAGTATGCCTGGAGTCGAGTGAGGGAGTACTGCCAAGATGCCTTTTCAGAATTCTTTGGTACTTTCATTCTTCTTCTCTTTGGTGACGGCGTCGTTGCTCAGGTTGTTCTCAGTCGAGGAACAAAGGGCGATTACCAGAGTATCTCGTGGGGATGGGGGTAAGTCGTTATTGCCGCGGCCAATTGAGCACATCAGTACTGACATGAATCAGTCTCGGTGTCATGCTTGGAGTATACGTTGGCGGTAAATCAGGTGGTCACTTGAACCCAGCCGTGACTCTCGCCAACTGTATATTCAGAGGTCATCCCTGGAGAAAGTTCCCTGTATATGCCGTCGCCCAAGTCCTGGGAGCCATGTGTGCCGCTGCCGTTGTGTACGGTAACTACAAATCTGCCTTTGATGCCTATGAAGGCGGTCCTGGAATTCGAACCGTGATTGGCGAGAATGCAACCGCCGGTGTCTTTTGCACGTATCCTGCTGAATTCATGACACGCACTGGCATGTTCTTCTCTGAATTTATCGCCAGCACGATTTTGCAGTTCGTCATTTTCGCTATGGCTGATAGCGCTAACATCGGTGCTGGTCCTTTGATGCCACTTGGCTTGTTTTTCTTGATCTTCGGAATTGGTGCTTGCTTTGGTTGGGAGACTGGTTATGCCATCAACCTAGCTCGTGATTTTGGACCTCGTCTGGTTTCGTACATGATCGGATATGGAAGTGAAGTTTGGTCTGCTGGCGGGTACTACTTCTGGGTAAGTCCAACAACAATACCTCAACTCTGAATATCAACTGACAATGAAATGCAGATCCCCATGGTGGCGCCCTTCATGGGATGTGCTTTCGGCGGCCTTCTGTATGATCTCTTTATCTATACAGGACCCAGTCCGATCAACACGCCAGGCATGGGTCTCCCACGTCTGTTGAGCCCTCGTCGCTCGACGTGGTCCAACACATACGGTGCTTCCTCTCCCGTATAGACGCGCTCGATCCTTGAAGATCCGAGTGCTTTCGTGGTAAGGGTGAAGTGTGCGGGACCGTAGACGATGGTTGAAATTTGCGTCGTGAGTGCAGAGACATTGCCTAAACAGTGGCGCTAAAATAGCAGACTTTTCGTTCCTGGAGCGACGAGCCTAGCATACGAGAATGGCGTTCGTGTTTGTCTTTTTTTTGTTGCTTGTTTGCGGCGGTGGTGTTGAGTGCTCGTTGATAGCGTAGATAATAAGCTCATGCTATTACTCAAGGTTGTCAAATGACGGTGATCGGTAAATGGCAATGACAGAATGCAATCGTGTTTGTCTATATCTGCAAGCCGTCAGCCATCCGCGATAGAAAAAGCAGTTTTCTTTGTTGAAGAAGGGGTGTCTGATGGATCGGTATCACGTCGTCGTTCGTCGCCCCGTTTGAGCAAGGTACCTCAGGAAGATGGTACAAGAAACAGAAGACCTCGAACAAAGATAGCAAAAAGCTCGGAGATAAAGAATTGGGTTCTTACCTTTGAATAGACTTTTGCATCCTATTCAGAAGTCAAATCTCTGTGCAACTTGTGCGCGCGGTCAGTGTTGGTTGCGTCGCTGACGGTTTGAATGAGGTACTCGCCAATGGTTGTCACCGCTCACAGCCAGCCACCAACCCTAGACCTTCAGCACTCTGAACTTCTCGCTCCATCTGTCTCGGCACAACAGCACTGTGAACCTTGAAATGAGCACAAAAGTGCATCGTCAATTTCTAGCACTCATAAGTACAGAAGTCGCATACAAACGTATGTATGTTTGCAATAGTGTTCGAGCTGGACATGTTGTCAGTTGTAGATATGTCTTTCAGCCCTCAAGTCATCACGACACAACATCCACCAGTCAGATCACAGTGTGACTGTCCTTCACCCTCTGATTAGTGGAACAATTTGGCAGTCAAGCCGCGCAGAGAACAACACATACAGTACAGAGCAGACATGCAATTCAAGCAAATGGCATGGTATTTCCCGCATCGTTTAGCCAGAAAAGTCATGTCCTCTTGAACCTTTTGACTCTCACCCCAAAGTCTAGAACCTCGGGCTTCCCCTCCCCGACAGTGGGGGCAGCACATGTAACTCTCCGCACATCGGCACGGCTCATATTTGATCCAGGGCTCGGCTAATCCATTCTCGGTCACATTCGGGCTTTAGCTTCGGGGTCTACATACCGAACTGCATAGGACCAGGGGTAAAATCTTCATGTCGACGTCAGCTTCTCGGTGTTTTCGCCCCGACGTGCATTAATGGGCTTGAGGCTCAGGACCTCCCGGAATTCCTCTTTGAGCCATATGACCCAGCTCGCGACGTCTATTGCACGGTTTTGCATCTCGCTTGCGGGCCAGATCAAATGCTTTGAGACAGATGATGCGCTGCATAGCCTAAGTTAAGTTAATTCTGGGTCTGAACCCCCAAACTTTTGCTTTTGCTTTTGCTTTGCTTCGCTTCGCTTCTCATGTGCCAGCCAGTTCCTGCGTCCTCATAAAAACTTGTAGCAATCCATGATATCAGAATCACTTTCGCAGACCCGTTTCCAACTCCGCTAATTTATGGAAACTCTCTCTTCAATCTCCACGATCGCCGCACTTCGATTTACTTCTTATAAACCCCAAAGCCTAACTCTCTTTCTTTATTCTATCTGATCTTTATTTTTATTCCCCAGACCCAGACTCTCCATCTCTTCTCCAATCTCCATCCCCCAAGCTTTTCACACACAAAAAAAGCTTCCCGCGCAAACAGTCGCTCCAGGCGCAACAACACCCCCAAACACCAAACACCACGCACATACACACAAAGATGCAGCAAAGATTACGGTCGCTCAAGCGCCCTCTGCTCCTTGCAGCAGCAGCCACAACAACAGTAACACTCGGAGGAGCATACTACGCCTCCCGCAGCAAGACACACGTCGTCGACAAGCCCCTCGTCCCCCTCAAGCGCGATGACAAGAACCGCATCGTCCCTCCTACATTCAGCGCCACAAAGACCCGAGCATCACAACTCGCCGAGCTGCGTCGCAGCGGCGAAGACACAGAATACGATCTTCTCATCATCGGAGGCGGCGCTACAGGAACCGGTATCGCTGTTGATGCCGTCACCCGCGGCCTCAAGGTCGCTCTTGTAGAGCGCGATGACTTCTCCTCTGGCACAAGCTCAAAGAGCACAAAGCTTGTTCACGGTGGTGTGCGATATCTGGAAAAGGCTGTTTGGAACCTTGACTACGGTCAATTGCAGCTTGTCATGGAAGCTCTTCGTGAGCGCAAGACATTCCTCAACATTGCGCCTCACCTGTCAAGCTCGTTGCCAATTCTACTACCCCTCCAAAAATGGTGGGAGGCGCCCTACTTCTGGGCTGGTACCAAGGCCTACGATCTTCTCGCTGGGTCGCAAGGTCTTGAGAGCTCATACTACATGAGCAAGAACAAGGCCCTCGAGGCATTCCCTCTCTTGCGACGGGAGAACATGGTCGGCGCGTTGGTGTACTACGATGGCCAGCACAACGACTCTCGAATGAACGTCGCTCTTGCTCTCACGGCCTCTCACTACGGCGCTACTGTTCTCAACCACGTTGAAGTAACTGGCCTCGAGAAGGATGCGAATGGCAAGATCATGGGCGCTCAAGTCCGCGATGTCCTCGCCTCCAAGAATGGTGATGCCGCAAGCGCTCAGCCTTTCAAGGTCCGGGCCAAGGGTGTCGTCAACGCAACCGGTCCCTTCACTGATGCCATTCACCAGATGGATGATCCCTCTCGCAAGCCTATTGTCGCTCCCGCTTCAGGTGTGCACATCATGCTTCCCAAGGAGATCTGCCCCAACGGTCTTGGTCTTCTCGACGCTGCTACCTCAGACGGTCGCGTCATCTTCGTTCTTCCCTGGCAGGGATACACTCTCGCTGGCACCACTGACAACCCATGCGAAGTTGAGGCTGCGCCTGTTGCTCAACAGCAGGACGTTGACTTTATCCTCAAGGAGGTCAGCAAGCTTCTGACACCCGAGTCTGTTCTTTCACGCAAGGATGTCCTTGCTGCTTGGTCTGGTAAGTCGCATCATCTCAATTGACCTGACCCGAACACTTCTAACAATCTACAGGCATCCGACCTCTCGTCAAGAACCCCAACGCCAAGAACACCGAGTCCCTCGTCCGAAGCCATCTCATCACCACCTCCCCATCCGGTCTCCTGACCTGCGCTGGCGGTAAGTGGACCACCTACCGTGAAATGGCCGAGGATACCGTCAACGAAGCCATCAAGCTCTTCGACCTTAAGCCCCAAGCCGTGGCTCTCCCCGACATCAGCGGCGCCGGCGCTTCCGGCTTCACCACCCGCGGCGTTTGCTGCACACGCAATGTTCCTCTCATCGGCGCCCACGGATACTCCACCTCTCTCGCCTCTCAATTGATGGAGGTTTACAACATCGACGCTGACATCGCTGATCATCTCGCTCACAACTACGGTGATCGCGCCTGGACTCTTCTCTCCATTTCTCCCGCCCTCAACACCCGTCTTGTCTCCTCTCTTCCCTTCATCGAGGCTGAGGTCTCTCACGGCATTCGCTCCGAAGCCGCCTGCACCATCCCCGACATCATCGCCCGCCGCACTCGTCTCTCATTCCTTGACTCCCACAAGGCTCTTGAGGCTCTTCCCCGCGTTCTCGACATCGCCTCCACTGAACTACAATGGAGCGCTGCCCGCAAGGAGCAGGAGAAGGCTGATGCCATCAAGTTCCTCGCCTCTATGGGTCTTGAGCAGCAGACCGATGCGCCCGTGCAGGCCTCCCAGGAGGAGAAGATGCCCGTACGTAGCATTGAGCACTCATCCCACCCCACCCGCGTCGGTGGTCTTGATGTCGACCTGAATGGTCTCGGTGGTACTAGCTCATACAGCAAGTCGCGCGACGACTAGACGAGAATTTCATTTTTAGAGATAGCATGTAGCATATAGAGATTCCCGGCATTGGAGGTGTTATACTAAAAACATGGCGCATAGACGCAGGACTGGGCTGGGACTGGACAAGGCGTCACGGATTTCCTTGATAATTATATATTTTAATGAACTTTTATGATCATATTCATCTCAAAATTAAACCGCTATGGTGTTGAAGTTCTCTCATCCATGTGCCAACCTTGTATGCTAGCTGACCGATTGGAGATTATCCCAGCAATGAAATCTTGTTTCGAAAATCCCCATCTGATCGTCGATGATTTCCTGCATCTCCATAAAAATGAGGCTCCATTACATCAGGACCCATCTAAAAGCCCCAGACTAAACATGCATCATGACCTGGAGATGAATGACGTAGTAGTTTCATAACCATGGGTCATATATGCAACGTCATAAATCCCACGAGTCTGACTCCGATAACGCAGCCGACTTCGTGGCGGGATTAAATAGCAGAAACTGGAAGAGGCGGTATAGGGAGTTGAAACGTCCTGATCATTTTGGCCGCTTGAGCCGCGCAATACGAGACATCAATGGCACTGTTTAGAATTGCGCTAAGAACAAGCTCCAACGTGAGCTCCGGAGCATTTGAGACCTTGTTGTCCGTAGTGTACTGTCCCTGTTGGTCGTCACCAGTCTGCCAAACACCATTTATGTACGGTTCGACCGTGTCCAATGCACCGTTGGTGTTATTTGTCTAGAATTGCACACCAAAGGCCTGATCATTGCTTCGGTTATTGACCGTCACAGGACTGCTTTGGTCAACTTGTGTAGCTTATGCTCCTGTGAAAGGTCAGTCTGGGAAAGGACGCAGAGGGGACTTGTCTTGACTCACCACCGGCGCGCTCAGCCCTGGAGAATCGGACATCCGCACCACATGATGACGAGCTTGCTGCCATGGGTTGTGTTGTCAGCCGTCCCAGGCTAAGTCTGCGATCACAATCCACTGGCCAGAGTTTCCTTGTCCGAGACGGCTGAGAGGGATACAGACCAATTACCGATGGCTTCACTGTCCACGGAGGACATACCGCTTATGTGTAAGCCCGTCATGGAGTTGTCGTTTGGTTCGTTGCCTGGGTATGACTGATATGCCCGATGCCCGCAAGAAGCAATTCTTCTGCAGAGCCCGCAAAGCCACACGGGAATGGCAAAGTAGCAGCGCTCAGGTTCCAATGACAAAGCCAGGCCTGGAGCACACTAGTTTCTTAATCCATGCCACGAGGAGTCCATCATGATGGTCTCGTGGTAACCTGTCACATAGCTTCTTGGCGACTGGGCTCAATCCCCTGACAATCGCGAGGTGATATCGAGCAGTACAGCGTCTTTTATCTTGGCAACAGACTCATCGCTAACTTGTCCCTCTTGAACAAAAGAAAGTTGATGATCTAATTGACTTATATCCTCACGCAACTCTGCCAGCTCATTGCCAATGCTCTCCTCAAATTCTTGTGTATTCTTCTCGACCGCTGTCTCGAGGGCCCCAAAGCTATAGTGTATATCTTGTTGCGACTTGTCGAAGGCTTTGTATTGTTCTTGAAGCTTGGCTACAGTTTCCCGTAGTTCCTGGTTCTCCTTCTCCAAGAATGCAATGCGCTTCCCGTCCGTATCTTTTGCTTGCTTGAGCATCTGCAGTTCAGCCCAAATCAGGGCGATTTCTTCAGCACGTTCGGTAGCAGTATCTTGCCGCGGGCGCTTTCTGTCAGGCTTGGGGTCGATCGGGGGTGGCGGCGGCGGCGGTTCCGTTTCTTCGTATGACGGCGGCGCAAGCATTTCATCTTCACCAAGCTGGACAATCTTTGCTCCAAGACCAGCATACATGCTAGCCAGTTGAAAGCGGCTGCTGCAAGAAGTCTTGAAAAGACCCTGGCTGACTGCATCGCTGACTGACTGGAGCTTCGGAGATGCATTGCGCGACTCGATGTAGATGGTGAAAGCAGTTGCTCGAGAAAACTCGCGAATGGCATCGAGCACAATGCCCGACCGTGCTCGACCTGCGGGACATATTGGCTCGAGAGCAGGAGTGGGGACGAGAATGTCAAGGTGGCGGTTCAGCTGGAAACGAAGGCCAAGAGCTGGGGATTTGAACTCCTGCTTAACCTCGCCAGAAACGGGAGAGTTCTTAACGAGGTCGAGAGAGATGATGGAGGAAGCACAGGCTCGGAGGGTAATGTCGGATGTGTTATCAAGACCTTTGAGCTTGAGTGGGATATGTATGTCAAAGAGAGAACATTTCGAATCGAATCGAGGCGTCAATGTAATAGAGCTGACTTTGGGATCGGGCTTGGCCAGAATACGTGTTGTGCGGTCTAACTGCCAAATGTGTTATTGGTGATTCAATCGGGCTGAGCTGGCGCTGAGCCTTACCTCGTTATCAGACTGCCACTCGATGACAGCGCGAGTAGTGAAATGAACGTCAAGGCATGGTGAAGTCGACATTCCTGCAACCAGTCAGTTTCACAACGTGATGGAACTTACTTGTCTAGCTCCGCACCGCGCCGTGCCAAACGCGCGCGACCAGAAGAGGGTGAGCTTCGCTGCACAGGCGATCTCTGAATCTCCAGCGCGCTGCGAGACCAAAGACCCCTTCTACAGGCCCCGGTTGTTCCAGCAAAGGAGGCGCGAAACGCACTCGTTTGAAGGGTACAAGTCGGAATTTTATGACGGTCTGCAGTGCGATTTACCGCCTCTTCTTGGACGCGTCGAGTTGGCAAGGCGTAGTTGGAGAGAGTTGAATGATGGGAGAAGAAAACATGGCGACGCCGCTGGGTTGAACATGCGTGCGCGATGGAGCGACCGTGAATGAACAGTTGATTGATTGTGGATGCGGATGCTGTCGGTGAATGGAATGAAGTGGAGCTGTTCGCAAAGGAAAAGGTTTTGTCCGATTAGTCGATGATTTCCATGTGGCGGGGCTGGTTCCAAGGCTGATTGGCTGTGGATCAATACACGACTGGACAGTACCATTGGCACCTGAACGTAGCAATTGCCCTGACTGAAGTGCTACTGTTGGACAGAGCCAGACAAAAGCTTCTGCAAAAACTGCTCAAGCTCGAACGAGCATTTCTAATGTCTTCAAATGGCACAGTAACTTAAATTAATTAGGAATTTTAACCTTAATTTGCTACATCTTGATGGCATTCTAATATCTTCCACGATTGACCAACAGAGTGTTTGCAAGGAGTAAATGTGCTTGAGGCATCGGCGAAATTGGTGCCAAAGAAAGTACTAGATCTGAGAAAGTTGGTTTACAGTTTCAAAGTTGACAGAGAATTCACTGCACTGCTCACCTATCTCGTATGAACCATGAATCGGGGACAGATCATCATAAGTGACCTGCGATGTCGATATAAGCGTCAGAGTTATTGTTTGACTCCAGCTGTCAGCGGTTTCAGAGTTTGTCGTCATGGCATGGCCGTTAAAGCGGCCTTCTGGAAGCCTGACCTAACTGAGATTTTTCCATGTCTTGACTTGATGTCTTGATGAGGTGCCATAACCTCTAACTACTAATCGACAGTGAGTAGTACTAAGTCCTGTACGCTGAATATAATCTCTCCTGAAACAGTGAATTACACATATGGATTTTGCCATGAATGGTTTATCAATAGAACAGGGCATCAGCCACTCAAGTATTCCTCAGTGATGATCAGAAAATCATCATGGTTGTATTAGAAAAAGCTCACTTCGACTGGGACAAACTCAACAGTTCATTACACAAAACCTCTCCTACTACCTAGAACTGATCGATTCTAGCAATTATGCCGGATTAAATTTCAGGCTATGAAACCCTATGTGGAAGCTGGCTGGGTCAGCGACATGTCATCGTTTCCGGAGAAGGGAGTTCACAGTTACGACGACGGGAAAAGGAACAAGCGATTTGGGTTTGGACATGTTGCAGTTGCCAGATATCAGGCATTCCAGCTTCTACCCCCAATTGCACTAAATGCAACAAACCAAGATGCCAACTTTGCAAGCTAGAAGAGCAAAGCACTTGAAGAAAATATTCAGATCAGGATCAATATATACAATCAGAAGCCAAAGGCCTGAGATATTCTACTATCCTTCAAAGAGAGGGCTGCACTATGCTAGATATTTAAGTAAAACCATAGTTATTATGATATAACGACAAGTATTAGTTGAGGTGCGCCGATTTGTCTTGTACAGATACCCAAGCCTGTAATGCCCAACTTTAGTGAAAGAAGCTCTGGAGGCACAGTCGCAAACACTACAACAATAAACCTGGACATCACATAGGCAGCCAAGTACTACACATATCACGCTGTATAGAATTCAAAGTTTCGGTCATTCTTGATATAGAAATTAGTGAGATATGCAAATATATACTACTCTGGAACTCGTGACACTGTCTGTCGTCTGAAATAGCCAAACTAGGAACAGCTCATGTGAAACTTGTGCAGTTGTCACGTCGTACGAGTGAACGCACAACCTCTTCTGCCTAATATGCTGTGCTGTCTTGGTAGCGGCCTAGATACTTATATAAGAGTGAGGGGAAGGAGTATATTGCCTATATGTGTTGATCTGTGTTGTTTACCTTTATGCATTGGGGCTGAAACCTCTTTTAACCTCTCAACCTTATCACAGCGTCGACCTGGAAACCTATCCCATATCTGAGCCTGCGGAGATTCAAGATTGTCGATCATTATACTACCTACTATTGGCTTCTATCTGGATAATTATTGGTGCAACTGTATCAGAGTACAATATTTACACAATCTATGAATGTAAAGTGATCGAGGAGGTCCTACGTTCGCAATGGGCCACAAAACGACTCCAAAGAGACACAAGCTCAGCCTCTTGAAAAGAAAGGGTATAAAGGAGGACAAGCTATTGCAGCTGGTTGACTACATAAACAGTCAGATTATTGCTAAAGGTCCTGCTGATTCTGAGGGAACCAAAGACTATAAAGGTCTTGGACAAAGTTCAGAGCTCACCATGGGAATGCTCGAAATTTTGAATGATATATATGCCAATCCTGCAAAAGTCGGACCCAGAGATCTGGTTGATTGGTTCATGACCAATGGTGGCAAGGAGCCGAGACGCAGGTATCAAGCCGAAGTGGTCAACCATTTCTGCCACTCAAGCGAGCTTCAAGATCTGCAGTCCAGCAGCTCTCATCTCTCATCAAAAAGGTCTTGCCTTATTGACGACAGAACTAGCAATGGCATAGTCTCAACCAGACTTGGCCAGCGGAAGCCTTTGACATCTCACGAGATGTACAGCAGACTCTTGGAAAAGGTTAGCTCTTCCTCTCGGAAAATCGAGCATCAATGATAATCGAGGTACTAGCGATTCCATGAGCCACCATCCAACGGGGGGCCTAAAAGGCCAAACACAGACCGCAGACTGGTGTAAGAACTTCCAGAAGCTTCCATAGTTCTTAAAACGTCCCCATTGACATAAATCTAGCTTTATCATGAACCCAGATAGCCATGCACTGGTAGGTGTGATGGCCACAGCTCCTAGATATCAAAAGAATGCTTTGATACACTTCCTATTCTCCTACATTGCTTCACAACCTTACATTGGAGTCCTATCTAAGGTAAGCTTGACCCACCATGTGATGGCTTCAGTTGATACAAACCTCTCCACATATAGCCTCAAGGCCTTGTTACATATGAGCTCTCTTTCCACTTGCCCTTCTACTCATGGAAACTAACACACCGTGAGCCTCGAGATATTCGGCTCAGACGAGATGGTAGTCCTCTGAGAAAAGTTGAAGATATGAGCTGTCTTCGAGGCGACTCTCCGAAAGCCCCCGCGATGGACTACCTATGCCAAGCACAAATTGCCGTATGCATTACACCAATCGGCGAAGGGATTTGGACCGGCTATTGCTTTGTCGATACATACTTCCAATCTCAAGATGAGATGCAATGCGTCGAAGATTATTGTGATAGAGGCATGCAGCTTGATCCCTTTACCACGGGTAAACACGATGCCGAACTACCAATTTTAGACCCAGACGACTACTTTCTGACCTCGCTTGAATGCCAACTACTTGTGTTCAAAGACGAATGGATGAATACAGCCCAAAGATTTACAGAAAGAGTGGAAACATATGTGATAACTCTAATGCTCTGGACTTCGAACATAACTAATTCTTGTGCAGGTCGATGAGTTTGACTTTGCATTGGCTAGCAAAGAGTCCCAAGAGCCGCTGGCATGGCTTCGGCATGCAAGACGCAAGTTGATCGAGCTGGTCGTGTGCTTAGAGACAACCATCGACTGCTGGGATAACTTCACTTATCCGGACCATATGCAAACACGTTACGGACGCCAATCAATGGTGTCTATTGAGCAGACTTTCGCGGAGGTGAGGAACTGCTTGAAGGAACTGTACAATATCCGCACGCTTTGTGACGAGCACGAAAGAACAGTAAGGTAGTCCCCAATGACACGGGACGACACTCACACTGATATAGCTAAATCTCCACAACATCGACGAACAATACCGGATTTCCCGCATGCAAGCGCAGGTTGCTGAAAACACACAGGTTCTTAGCTGCTTTCTACTCTATGTGTGTTCCTTTGGAGATCATAATGTGTAGATGTGCTGATTTGCCTTTGACAGGTTGTGTCGCCCATCACCCTCGCGGCGGCAATCCTCTCTATGCAGGAGGAAGCGATCCCTGACTTTTTGGGGCCTACCAAGCTCTCGTTCTTTTTATTGACGCCAATGCTGATACTTCTCGTTTCTTTGGTTGCGCGGCTGGTTCAGCATTGGGACAAGGTTCAATTGTACATGTCTCATCCAGGCAATTGGGTTCAAGCTCGCAAACGAGATGTCAATATTGGGATCGTCTAGTGGCCTGTATTGGTTTGTGTTTTTCCAATATCCTTTCTTTCGTCTATGGATCACTTTTTGTAACTCCGTTTACGCCTTGCTCATCGACTCCTTGCGTTGCGACAACTGGTCGCGTCCAATCAAGCTGCAACTCATTCATCGGCACATCCCACAGAATCTTTTGCTCGTCCTTGACCACAACAAAGCCCGCCTTCTGATAGAGATGCAAGGAGGCCTCCTGGGTATTCGATGTGAAAAGCGTCACCTTATCAAACTTTTGCTGCTTGATAAACTCCATGGCCGCCGCCATCAAGCGCTTCCCTACTCCAAGCCCGCGAGCTCGCTCATCGACGATGAAACCGCGTATTTGCGCTGTGTTGGGCAGTTGAAGGTGCTCCGCATCGATCAGGATGGTCCCTACGATCTGTCGAGTGAAGTCGGCGGAACTTTCAGAGGGTGTTGACTGAACTGCAGCGAAAATTTGGTTGCGAGGATTGGTGAGTCTTTGGATGAGGTCGGCCCAGCTTTTGGCGAGGGAGGTCTCGAACGCAAGACCCCAGGAGTTGTATGGGTGATAGTATGCTATGTGCATTTCGAGGCATCTGGCTAGCAAGCCAGGACGATATCCTGGCTGGATGGTGATGTTTGACTCTGGGGTTGTCATAGTTGCTGCTCGATAGGGAGTAAGATGGATGAAATGCTGCTGACACTGTCCGTATCTTATTAGTAAGAAGTGTAAGGCTGAGGGGTCAATTGACACACGTCACTAGTCACTGCGTGCAGGTCTTGGCACGCCTTTGGGGTCAATCTTGTCAATTTCATGTCATGTCATATCAACGTGCGGGGTATGAATCGCTTCAATGTCAATTAATGAGCGGTTTCTTTATACATCAACGCTCCGACTGGATGGCAGCATGACATGTCAGGAACAGTAACCAAGCGTCACACTCAACAGAGGAAAGGACAGAACTATTTTCTTTTGCCTCAGATCGTAATCGCACAAGTTACCAAGTCTCGTTATTGTTTGTTGAGTTGAGGGTCGTCTTCAGGGTAAGTGGCGGCAAGCTTCATAATCCCAGACGATAAATCTGACCTTTCTAATCCAGGCAAAAAATACAGGGAGTTGAATCCTTTTCCAGATTTCATGAACCGGCGGGGATGGTCCACAGTAACCCAGAGAGTTGAATCCTTCTGTCAGTGGACAAAGCTGGGGTGCAGTGAATGACCAGCGACCGACCCTTGCTGATGAAAACGCTGGGCTATAGCGCCTTGTCCTGGACTATGGCACACTCTGAAGCGCCAAACGCTGGTGACAAATGAAGGAGCATTTTTACAATTAATAGCACAGTAAGATCAAGAAGTGGCCAAGTATTGTAAGCCAGTTATATTTAATGGCAACGCTAGAATGCAAATGCCCGCCTAAATTCATCAACTATTTATTTTATCCACCCAAGCTTCTCAAATGATGAGCTTGGTAAGGAGCTTGCCCTGGTTGACACCGCTGAACAGCTTCATCCAGACCTCGGGCTGCTGCTCAATAGGCGCCTCAATGACTGTCTCAGCAGCCTCAAGCTTGATGCGGCCATCGGCAGTGGCGCCAATGAGCTCGCCAAGAATGGCGGGCACTTTGTCCATATAATCGAGCATAATAAATCCACGGATGTTGATCCTGCAGGAAATAAGTTCGAACCAGTTCTTGAGAGCCATGGGCTCATCAGAGTTATATCCGCTGACGGCACCGCATACAGCGATGTGGCCGTGCTTCTTGACGCGGGTCAGCATGGCGTCGAGAATGTCACCACCGACGTTGTCGAAGTACACATCGACCTCGTCGGGAGTAGCAGCCTTGAGATCCTCAAGGAATGTAGGGCTCTTGTAGTTGAGACACTCATGGGCACCGATGCTCTTCACCCACTCGCACTTCTCGTCAGAGCCGGTGATACCAATGACTCGCTTAGCACCGAGGATCTTCGAGGCGATCTGGACAGCCATAGAGCCAGTAGCGCCAGCAGCGGCTGAGATGACAATAGTGTGTTCGGGTTTAGCCTCACCGGCATAGTACAAGCCGGTATACGCGGCCAGACCAGAGGCGCCAAACGCACCAAGGAAATGAGTGGTGGACAGGCCATTGGGCAGGGGCGCGAGGGCCTGGGAGTTTTCGGCTTCCAGGATGACATATTCGCTCCAGGTGCCTAGGTGGAAATCCATGCAGAGATCACCGACCTTGAACTTGTCCGACTTGGACTCGACCACCTCAGCGATGATGCCGGATCGCATGGGCGAGCCGACGGGCACTGTAGGCACGTAGAAGCGCTCAGGCGCGACGGTGCTCTGGATGAAGTTCCTTAGGCCAGTGTCGTTGGAGAAATACTTGACTTTGGCGAGGATCTGGCCATCCTTCAGCTCAGGCAGTGTGACGGTCTGCAGCTTCCAGGTAGCGTCTGGGCCAGACAGGACAGGCTCCCCTGCAGGCTTGTTGGCGAGGACCCATTGCTTGGTGGTGTATGAGGATGTCATGATGATGCGTGGGAAAGTTTAAAAAGAAAAAATGTTTTGTTTCGTGGGTATATTTTTGCAGACGGTTGGTGGAGATAGTAATATGCTGGTCTAGTTTTACGAAAAACGTTGCTTTTTAAACCCAGTCTTGTCCAGTCAAATACAGCCAAACCATACTTTATAAGGACGACGCGAGTTTACCGTGATTAAAAAAGCTACGTTGCTGTGCAGTCTTGGCCTAAACCTTTACGGTGGCGGTCTCCGGGGGGGCATGAGGGTTGCATTTCCGACGAAGCGTTCTAGCAGGGAGGGACCCTTGAGACCTCCTTTCATGCATGGGCAGCGTCCATGCCGACGGGCACATTGAGTAAGGACACCGACAACCTGGACTGTGGGCGGCCATAACGTGGCGTGGCAAGGAAAAACGGGGAGGGTTACTGTGACAAGGAAGAATGTGATGTGACAGAAGGGTCTACGGTATCATCCAGAAGCACGTCAACGTTTCGATCGATTTTTCCGAAACTCAAAATCAATAAAATTCCCTATATGAAGAAGGCGTTCTATTTTGCGACCGTTAGACTTGTACTTACTAAACCATCGACGGGCAGCACGGGAAGCTTATCTTGCAGGCGTGTTTCCTCTTCGCTAGTGTCGAGTCAGTGCGGTCTTTTCTCTCTCTCGTCGTGATTGAGCATCGGCGAACTGCGCTCTTCTTGTGCAAGATCGCCACTCGATCCAGGGGATAAAACATGATCCGTTTGGACAGTCAGCAGATTATTTTCTACAGTAGGCTAAGGTTCTCCGAAGGATATTTCAAGGACGCAGGCTAAAATCTCGTTTTCTTTTCCATGTGGGTTATATATGGGGAATGGATGGAGACGCTTGACGGCGGATTGCTCACCAAGTGGTCAAGGAACGAGACGGGACGGGCCCCAGAAATACTCCGTTGTTTCTAATTCTTGGCGAGTAATTTCAGTCGACCATTTCTTGAGTCTTTCTCTCTGCTGTCTCGGCAGGGCCGTTTTTTGCTTTTCTCCGCATTGTCTGTTCTCAAGCCCTCGGATGATCTTAGCCCTATAAGTCATTGTTTTATAATGTTTAGGTCAGCTGGCCAGTTCTCTTTGAGACAAGACGGTAAGCTTGTTCTTCAGCCCTGACACACTGTCGTTTTCGCTATAGAAGCACTAGAAACCCGGCACTTTCACGGCTTTTCATTCGACCCGTTTACGATGTTGCGGCTGCGGGAGTTGAGTCAAGAAAGTGTCTTTGATAGTGGAGTAGCCTGTAATCAGAATGTTTCATGCGGCAACTTCGGTTAGTTCGCCTGTTGCAGCACCAATACAGTTGTATTCTGGATGCCAAGATGTTATTTTACATATCGTCTTTCTCTCCCATTGGGTCGTAAATGAGCCTCTCACGTGAGGCTCGGATGTACAACGCCAACCGAAGCATCCAATCCGTCCCCCCTGAGTGTATCAAGACCCAACGTTGAGGCTCCCCTCCCCCCCATTGCCGCGCCAAGTCCCGTTCGCCACGGATCCGTCATCCGCGCTGGCTAAAATACCCTGTCAAGGATCGCCTTGCCTCATCACAGCATCTTTCCAAGGCCGTTGCCTTCAAGGATCCCAGGGTTATCCCTCGCGCAGCGGAGCCTTTGCACTCGAATAGGCAAAGAGACCACAGCCAAGTGCAGGCTCGTATGTCTTGTCTCAGCCATCTGTAACGAACCAGTCTAATTTGGGCCAAGTTTCCGTTAAAGAACCCCCAGCTAATGCAGGTCCTTTTTTCCCAAGATGTTCGCTTGGAGCAAAGTGATCGACATGACCTGCTTATGGTTCCTGTTTATATAAGGAAGAATGGATTCCTTTTAGCTCCTCCCTGTATTGTGAAATTTCTCTTGTTCGGCGTATTTGTTTCGCTTTGAGTGTTTGCTTCTCATCATGTCGGCGGAAGCAGTAGAGGTGATATCGACACCGCAGGTTTACATGCCCATATTGGGTTTTGTCAAAGCCGAACTTGCCATCAATTGCTTGATTGTGTTGTTGGTCCTGATCGTCGTCACTCTGCGGGTCATTGGAAGACTTATGGGACCTGGGCTTGGATGGGATGATGGATTCGTTATTTTCGCAACGGTTGGTGACTATTTCTGGCTAAGGTCGGCCATTACTGACTGTGATTGCAGCCGCTGGGCGTGGCAATGTTGTGTTGTCAAGGACTCTTTGCACCTGTTGGAAATGGATACGAATTAGCGAAACACCCTGAGCGTGCGTTCCCTCACCCGCAGTCGACTACCGATCATCTGTCTCTATGCCAGTGCTGTCTACTAACTCTTCGATCCAGTCGCCGCGAACATTCCTTTCATCCTTAAGTTGACATTCTGCATGCAAGTCATTTATGTCACCCTTCTCGCCTCTGTCAAAGCGAGCATGTTGGCCTTCTTCATCCGAGTCTTCCCAACAAGCTTCATGCAAAAGTCATCCAAGGCTGCCCTCATTTTTGTTGGCATGTGGCTTATTGCCTATCTCTGCTCTTGTATCTTTCTGTGCAACCCAGTCTCTGCGCAATGGACTGCCCAAGGAAAGTGTGGAGCGTACATCCCCATGATTCAGTCCTTGATCGCCACCAACGCTATTGGAGACTTGATCATTATGGCGCTGCCTATGCATAGCGTTTGGAACTTGAAGACGCGCCGTGCTGAGAAGATTGGTATCACCTCTTGTTTCGCATTGGGTCTTGCGTAGGTCCCCTTATTCTTGTCTGAAAAATCATATACTGACTCGAACAGCTGCGTTGTCTGTGCCGTCTTCCGACTTATCTACATCTCAACCGTTGATCTCAACAACAACATCACAGGAACCATGCCCACCACCATCTTCCTGTTCATTCTCGAGCCTAACCTGGCCATCCTTTGCGTCAGCATTCCCATGCTGCGACCCTTTTACGCCAAGTACAAGAAGCGGATGGGCGGTTCTCGACTGGACGAATACTCTACCGAAAGATCCACTGGATTCAGGGACGCCAGCCGATCAGGTGCCGTCGGCACTCAACCTGAGATTGCTCGGGACCCAAACCTATCGACCTGGGAGATGGAGGATTACAGACCGAATGACAAGCTTCAGCACGGTTATGCTGTCGCAGGATTCCCTGATGAGTCAGGGTCAGAGAAGAACCTGACTGTTGGTTCTTCCGAGATGAAGAACAACGAGATCAGTGTTGAGACTCGATGGACAGTCACTCACACTCGAAATTAAAGCTACCATATCATATTAGTGTATATACTAGGCAAGATTCAATATCTGTCTGAAGAAATAATACCTTTTTCTACTAGCTGGCTTAAATGAGGGTTAAGTCACCCTAAGGCCTCGGACAGGAGCTCTAAGCTCTTGCATTTCATTCCGTAGCAAGTCATCAGATCCTCTAGAGGCGGTACCAAACGAATTGAGACTTCAATACTCCGTATAAGTGGCTGAAATACCAAGGCACATTTAAATACTTCGTGATGAACTTGCCACGCTCTTTGACCACTAGCTTTCTCACCTGAGCTCGCTAGACAAATCGTTTGTCGTCTTTCATTTCTAGACCTCATCAGCTCATAATGAATGGAGATCCCAATACCAGCGACAGCTAGTACTTTGCGATAGTACGATTTCCCCTAAAAGAGGGTCTTGACGATGTTAGCCCCTTTCCCCATCATAGACTTGGACCATCTTATGCCATGTAACCTCAACGGTAACAAACAACCGAGATAAAACAAGCCGTAAGTCAAGTTTTATTTGCAAGTTTCACAAAGGCGGACGGACTATGAGGCATGAGACTAAGCAGTGAAAAAACGACTGGTGCAATTTCTAGCATAATAACCGACACGCTCCCATCCCAGGATATATAACTCCGTATTATAGACATCAAACATCATACCCACTTGGGGTGGAAAAGAGAGCTCGAATCGATCTTTGTTTCAGATCTGCTTCCGCGGCGCCCCGAGCTGCATCTAACCTTAGGCAGTATTTATCCTTTGCGATGGAGTGGTATCGCTTTAGGATGTCGGTTGATTCCAATTTCTTCTGGTCCATGTACTGGTAGTGAGCGGCCAGAGCGTCTCCTTGAATTACGACAGCTGGCAGAGAGTGTTAGTGTTGAAGCGTGGTGGATTGGTTATGAGGGACTCACGTCGCCGAAGCTTCTTGGGGAGATCGAGAACAATCATATCCTCGTCACCCCGTCCTGAGGGCCAGTTTTCAGGATCCGTGTCAAGGATATCGTCACTATAGATGCACATAAAGTTGATTCGGATTCGGTCCTCATACATGGTCCAAGTTTTCTCGAACTTGTACAGGTCTAATTGGTTCTTCTCAATGTTCTCAAATAGAGACATGTGCATTTGAGAAGCGATAGCCCAGTTGCGGTAGCTGTCGCCCCAGATGTCGTACTTGAGTTCAGCAGCAGGAGTTTGATCAAGCATTGAATCCTCAGGGACTCGCAGCCATCGATGATTAGGCCAGGAAGGAGGTTCATTCTTGAGTTCCCACTTGTACTTCTTGGGCCCATCCCATGAAGGATGTCGTGATGGCCTCCAGTAATCAGAGGCGTTGGTGACGCTAAATGGCTCAAAAGCCTCTGGGAAGTATGGATGAATGGCACCCATGCGCATATGGAAGAAGCCGAGAGGGGGGTTGTTGATGATGTTGCCAGAGACAACAAAGTCCTTGGGGTTTTGGACCTTGCGAGTGACAAGACTGGGGATAGCATTGTCGTCGATCCAGACCTGCGAGACAAGTGATTAGTGTTTAGCGAACCAAGACATTAAGATTGCACGTACGACATCATCGTCAATCTTGACGTAATATTTTCCACGGTCCAATTTTTTCCAGATGTTCTTGTATGTGTACGTCCCTGCGATTTCGTCGGAATAAATCTTCTTGTATCGCTCCGGGTTGGAAGCAAGGATCTCTTCGAGATATCGGAGATCATCCTTTTTCTCAGTGTTGACGACCCAGAGGACTTCGTCGAGCCATCCTCCGTTTTCGACCAGGTTGCGCTCGATGTAGCACTTCATTATCTCAACTCGGCTTTGTCGACCGTAGAATACTAGCCCGCTGACGGTGATGTTGTCTGGCTTGACATGTTTTGAGTGCTTCGTGACAGAGACTGCATGGTGGTGGGGACGATGAAAGTCACCAAAGGCCGGGAAGCTGTAGTAGAAAAAGAGAAATCCGAGAGCATAGAGTGCGAGACAGGCCACTATACAGTTACGCCATTGTTTCTTGCTCTCTTGGAACCGACCAAACATCGACATCTTATCGTTGGGAGGAGACGAGGTGACCGTCCGGTGACAGCCTGGGTACGATCTAGCCCTTAATACCTGAGGGGATAAGTCAGCACTGTATGTTGGCTATGTTTTAAGTTGAGTCGTGCAACACGAGTCAACCTGTTCTTTGTGCAGACTTGACTTACAAGACAAGCGAACAGCGTAACACTGAATGGTGTGATTCTGCCAAGGTAGATCCCCAGAGCAGAGCAAGGGAACAGCTGCATCTTTATTCCAAGTACCCATTATCACAGTCCAGCGAAAGCTGAAGTGGAGAGCAGGGCCTAGATTCCGAGCGGGTTTGTTAGTGTGGAATGATCGAGGCTTGCTACAGCGGCCTCAGCATCCGAAATTGCCAAGTTCAGTTGGTTCGGCTCCACCAGATCCGAGTTGCCGAATTCGACCTTTCGACTGAGAGGACCCTGAGTCTACACGCTACAGCCACTACGAGGCAGTAAAAGAGGCTAAAACTGTCTTTTACCTGCCTGCAAGGCACAAGAGACGCGCTAGAACGAGTGTCGCCCTTATCGCGGCATTTGTTGGTTCTTCGTCATCCCTTGTTGACATGGATGTCTTACAACAGCTGCTCAAACCACTCAATCATAGCCAACGATGCCAAGACGCGGTAATGCAACGTTCAATACCACACTATTCATCGTTGAAAGAAGACGATCGAACCCTTGATCTTGACAATGATTGTCGGACCTGACCTGGGGCTGGTCAACGGGGCCCGCGCGTTTGGAATGCACGGCCAAACTATCAGGTTACGCAAACAGTAAACAGCACGACAATCAACAGAGACCAACGATTCTAGCCCCCCACATAGCGCAAGCCACGATTGGCTCTCTCGTAGTTTCCGGTATCAAAGTTTCATGCTTTCGTCGTTTCTGGCAACAATCAAGCTTTTTGGGGCGCTCCTAGCAGCTGAGAGCGTTTGGTATGCGACGCTAACTTCCGAATGTTTCTCTTCTAAGCGAGTTTCTTGAGGTCCAGACGTTACCCATGCCGCTGGCTCATCCGTATAGCATGCCATGTGAGAGATATCGCATTTCTAGACTTTCTGGTTTTTCAGCCCTGTTGCTTTGGGCCTGGGCAACCCGAGGAACTGGAATCTGGGGATTCCCTGATGATCTGATCAGAGTTACAGAGCTGAAGCAAGTCATATCATGCATTTTTCACACTACCTGTCCTGGCGGCGATTAAGCTCGTTGGCCCTCTAAACCAAGGTCAAATGGGGAACGCGTCAGCGTCGTCTTGTTGGATCTAGTGAACTCTCCATACCCCTGTGGTGAAGGGCTGAGGGGATACTCTAGGAGGAGTTTCCTTCCACCGAGGCGTCTAACATTAGGTGCCGTCCGAACGATCTTTTTCATGTGAAACTAACTCAACCTAAAACCTTTTAAAGAATTACAGGATCTTGTAAGTAGGTTATCGCAGAAGCATAGGTGTATGCTTAAACGGTAGACATAACTCGGCATATACATGTCCTGGGCCTACCCTAAATTATCAAGACAGCACCTACCTGTAATTATATTCTAGAAGCTAAAGAGCCTGTCTAAAAGGTTAAAAGGAATTAGTAAAGTAATAGATATCTTTATAAAATACAGAATCTAAGTATAGTCTATTATAAGTAGTTCATAAATAATACTTATATTTTACTCTCCAAGGAAATAAAATAATTTACTAGTAAGCTCAACTAGTAGTGATATTGTAAAAATAGTAGAAATAGGTAAAAACACTAAAAAAGACAACTCGACGTGGGCCTGATTCGAACAGACGCCCCCGAAGGGAATAGATTTCTAGTCTATCGC
>JABFAI010000360.1:0-21710 GCA_013266175.1 Fusarium gaditjirri
CCCCCCCTCCCTCTAAATGGTATATCTATAACGTGGGCTCTCATCTCCAAGCTCGGCTAACTCATCCTCTCCCATTCCTCGAAACTTGTCGTCCATAAGGCCTGCCTGCCGTTGTTCATTCTCTCGTCGGTACCACCACCACATCAATCCATAGATGACAGTGCCGAGAGCAACCATGCTGAGCGTTACAGCATGTCCACGAATATATCGAGGCTTGTCTGAAGCAGGACTGGCCAAGATTAGTCGAATTCACGACAATAGTCAATAACAGGACTTACTAGATGAACGCAGACATAATGCCTGCCGCATTGCCCCAAGTCAACTGCATTCCCGTGCCAGTAGTACGCTTTCCATAACGCGGCGAGTTTGTGGGCAACTAAACAACTCAGTCAGCTCACAATCATTTGCCATAAAGACTGTATCAACTTACCCAAGCCAGTGGCAAGCCCACGACGACATACAAGCCTCCAGCGACAAGAAAGCAGCCAAAGTAGTGAACGCCAGAAGGCACATCAGCCAGCAGGACTGCATATCCAATGACGCTGATGACTCCAAAGATTACACAGAAAAGTCCACGCTGCTGAAGCTTGTCTGAGAGAAACGCAGTCGACATGTACGCCGCTGCACCGAGGAAGTAGCATGGCACGGTGAGGAGTTGTGTCTCTGCGACAGTCCAGTCACCGAGATCCCTGATGATAGTCGGGAGGAAGGTTGAGAAACCTGCGATTCTCAATTAGTGAACTGAGTGCTAGGGTTGAGGGATATCGTAACTCACCATACAACATAGTGTCGACGCCGAACTGCGCAACACAAAACGCCCAAACCTTCCAGTCCTTAAAGGCGCACATCATGTCCTTCTTGCTAAACTCACGACTGGAAGCCGTGTTCCCATACTCACGGGCGTGTCGCAAACGCATGAGAGCCCGTTCGTTCTCATCGAGGAAGTACGCTGTATCTGCATCATTAGGCAGAGCAAAGTATGTGACCACACCAAGCAAGAAACTGGGAATTCCTTCAATGATCATAATCCATCGCCAACCGCTCATACCATGGAGACCGTCCATGTGTCCAATACCATATGCCAACAGACCGCCAAGAGCACCAGCGACTGCAGCGCTGACGAACAGATAACCCACACGAAGGGCGAGTTCTCTCTTGGTGTAGAAGAAGGTGAGATACACTGTCAAGCCAGGGAACAGACCTGCTTCAACGGCACCAAGAAGTAGACGACAAGCAATCAGAGCACCGTATGAGTTAACGAGTCCAGTGAGCGTGGCAATAATTCCCCACGCAGCGGCGATGAAAGCGATCCATCGACGAGGGGTGAAGAGCTTAAGGACGAGGTTGGATGGAACCTCGAAGAGCAAGTATGTGACGAAGAGGATGGACACGGCGACTTGGAACTGGCTCGACGAGAGGTTTAGATCTTCTTCAAGTCCGTAGAGTCGGGCATTACCAATGTTGACTCTATTCGGTTCGAATTAGTCATAGAGATTTGGTGAGCGAGTTGGGTATCCTACCTGTCTAGGAAACTGAAGAGGTAAAGTACCATGACAAGAGGAATGATGTAGAAGTCCAGCTTCGCAACAAGTCTCTTCTCATCAGCCGCCGAGTCTGGGTCACACTCATCGCTGAGACTGTGACGCCTACGCGTACTATCTTGGCCGTCTTTCGAAGCCATACTAATTATCTCTGGAGCGGTCATGATTAACAGTGTTGAATGAGGATTTTCAAGAACAACTCACAATCTAAGCAAAGTCCTCACAGTCTCTTCACTTTATAGCAGGAAAATACAAGTCCCTGCTCAATACAACCAAGCAGAGGAAGCAGATATCCTCAGATGATAGCGAGAATGGGGGAAAATACGTCCCACTCACGACAATCTTTTAAAAGATTAGGCCTGTTCTTGGCGATTCTTGGCGCATGAGAACTTGTAAAGTGGAGGATAAAGCAAAAGATAGGCAGAAAGGCAACGGAAGAAATGGAAATGGCAGAAGGACCAGAAGAAGAATATAGCACGACACTATTCAGATTTTTTCTTTCTTTTCGTAATAGCTCCGCTCTCAGATCTGGTCAGGTCATCCGAAACTTCTCTGGTTGTACAAGGGTGAATTAAGCCGAGTAGCGCTTCTTAATTCCCTCGTAACGTAGTAATATTATTAGGTAGAGAGATGTGTGACTTTGGGTGTTTCGATAATTAACAGGAAGAGTGGGTTCGGCTTTTTTTTTTTTTTGTCTAGACTTGAGTCAATATGAGGTCGTGAGGATCAGAAAAAGAAGAGTTTAGGATAAAGTTAATGATGATGATACTTATAAAATTAAGCTTGATGATCGGAATCCAATTCATACTACTTATTTAGATCCCGTTGCTTGGTTAATATCTGTCTTGCACATGGTTTCTTCTTGATGCACGGCATCAAGTGGCGTCACCGATAACGGACATTATCTGCTGACTGAGCCGATCTATCGAACGGATAAATCCATTAGAGTTGAGTTTCTTGAAGCTTAATTAATCAGCGGGAATAATGTCAGATGTCACTTTGGCAACGTTAAGGGCAATGCCGAATACGTTACAACGTTGAACTTCTAAACAAATAGAAGCCAAAAGCTGCCTCACCCCAACTGCACAGAGAGTGGCTGATTTCGAGATATGCACGATGAAAGATAGGTCTCTTCACAGCTAACATCTTGAGAATGTCAGATTTTAATTCTATTTTATTGATTGCATCCACGTATCTAATCCACCTCAACACCTCAAATCATCCACAACTCTGTTGAGCCCAAATGGTAGCAATGGAAGATATACAAGTCATGCATGGGAGACATCATCTCCCGCTCTTGTTCGCTTTACCGATGTGATCTCGTCATACGCAAGGAAAAAAAAAGTAAGGGTTTACAATATGTACAGTATCTGACATTAATTATTTCCCCTCCCTCTAGCTACAAGGGGGAGTCTCATCGAATCTTGAAGTTTTCCTCATCCATCCATTCCGTTACCAATGACCACTGTACTGGTCAACTGGCAACCTCATCGTTTACCTGTAGGGTTGTGCCGGCATCTCGTAAACATTCTCAGGGGGTGCTGTTCCACGAGCGCTTGAAACCTGGTTGCCATCGATCTCAGCAGCATCGTTTTGATGCCACTTGGTAGCAGCGCTGTCACTGGCCAGCTCAGCTGTATTGGCAGGGCTGTACATCTCAGCAGCGTTGTGGTTGGGAGAGCCGCCCACAGGGTATGCGTAGTTGTTCTCGGGAGTGGTAGCTGAATAGGCCTGGTCGCTACCAGCAGTGCGGGAGTAGTTCGTCTCGGGGCTGACAGGCATGTAGCTGCGACCGAACTGCTGGGGCTTGGCGAAACCGGCACGTCCATCGCCAAGAGCAGTACCACGGTAGCCCTCAGACTTGGTGGTGTTGCGGCTGGGGGCCAGAGTAGAGGCGGCGGCGGTTGTCTGGGACATGTGGGGGCTGGTACCAGCGGCGGCAGCAGCGCTGCCACCACCACGGCCGCCAACAGGAACCTCGGAGGCACCAAAGACGTCGTCGTACTCGGCCTTGTTCTTAGCATTGCGGCGCTTGCGAAGACAAAACCAAACGAGACCAGCAATGACGACAAGGCCAGCAACACCGACACCAGCACCAATTCCAGCCTTGGCACCTGTAGAGAGGCCTCCATCGTTGCTGCTGCTGCTGCTGTTGTTATCAGAGCTGGCACCGCCAGTACCGGAAGGACCATACTCTCCAGAAGGAGCAACAGTCGCTGTGCGGACAACACCAGTGGTCACTCTAGTAGATGTGACAACAAGGGTGCTGGTGACAGTGACGGTGGTACTAGCACCTGCCTGCTCGGTCTCGGTGATCGTCTTGGTAACCTTAGTCTGGCTGCTGACGGTGGAAATAACGGTTCGAGAAATAGTGTTGAAGACAGTGGTATCGGAGTCGCCGCCGCCCTCAGTCACAGTAACGGTAGTGGTGGTCGTGGCACGCTTGTGAAGACCTCGTCGGAAGGCTCGGAGACCGTAGTGTTCACCTTCGAATTGAGCGTTGAAGCGAGGAGGAGCACTGATGGTAGTAGTATAGGTAGGCAAAGCAGGAGCAACAAGTTCAACGCCGCCGATGGTTCGGGGAGCCAAATCAAGGGCACGCTTCTCGTTAGCCCACTTTGTAGAGGTAACGTAGGTCGTAGTCGTTGCGGTCTCAGCGTCGCTGCTAGTAACAGTCTTGGTATCGAACGCAGTCGACGTAACGACGACAGTGGATGTGATTGTCTTCATGACAGTAGTCTGACGGCTCACGGTCTTGGCATCGGCATCAGTGACAGTCACCGTCTTGGTAACGGTGACATCCTCAGCCGTGGTTGAGCCTCCATCAGAAGACCCATCGGCAGTAGATCCGTTAGCGGTACTAGAGTCGTCGGTAGGTTGGGCGGCGGTGGTAGGTTCTGGTGCAGTAGTGGCAGCAGAGTCGTCGCTCGTGGGATTGGCTTCAGCAGTACTCGCGGGAGAGGAATCGGTTGAAGGAGCGGCAGCTTCAGAGTCGGATATTATACTTTGACGAGCAACGAGTTGAGCGGCCTCGGCTCCGAGGAGCAAGCCCAGAAGCAAGAATCGTCGAAGCTGCATCTTGAACGGTCGGTGTTGTCGTCAATTCAATCAAGCCGTCGATGTGAGGTGATGGGTGACGGCGGGCAAGGAGGCGAAGGAGTACCCGGGAGGGTTCAGCACAAGGAAAGACAAATCCAATGAGGAAAAGCAGCGACCGTCTCAGATAAAAAGAGTTCTCTGGTGTCTCGTGTCTGATAGGGGAGAGGGCGCAAGCGGTCGTCAAGTCGAGCAAAATGTCGCTGGATTGTCTCAGCTTGTGCGATGTGGATAAGGAGTACGAAAGGCACGCGCGGCAGCAAACAGCGAATGCGCGTAAAGCAAATGACAAAAAAGGAAAAAGAATTGAGGAAGAAAAAAAAAGGAGATAGTAACGAGTGTTAGAAAACAGTAGGAGCAGGAACAAGCAGTATTCTAGTGAATAACTGCTCGACTCGTATTGCGTTAGTTAGTTTGGGTGAGATGAGAGGGAAAACGAAGGATGGAAGAAGAGGCGTAGTAGCAGTGCGTGCCAGTTGTTGGTGCAAATACTGTACTGCAGTCAGTGAGTGAGTGAGTGAATGACCAAAACGAGAGACGGGGGACCCAGGCTCGTGATGAAGGGGACTGGGAATGAATGGCGCGGGAAGAGCGGATTTGCGCGACGGCCACCTACACTAAAATTTTGCTTAGTGCAGCGAGCGAGTTGCGTGTACGGGGGACGGGCTTTAAAATGTAGAGGGTACTTAGTGGCGAAGTACTGAATCCTTGCACTTTTGACAGCGAACTCCATGCATTGATGACTGTTGATTGGGGGAGACACGATTTCAGTTGACGAATGACAATGTTTAGATTGTTTCAGTGAAACGGTCAACGATTTACCAATGATAATAAGCAATTATTCAATACTCTACCACTTGATATCTGGACGAGAGAGTTAATTAACAGTGAAAAACGTCATGCTACAGCCTCATTTAGATGTTCTCCTGTGCAATACGTGCGTGGCATGCTGGGATTGACCTCGCAATCTGTACAGCAGACAAAATGGGCATTAAAGCCCCTGGCCAGATACCCCTTACGGTCTAGCTCGTTTGTCATGGCGCAGCACCCCTACTCTTTTGAGATTGTTGGTGTTCTATTTACGAGGTATACTCGATGCGCAAGTAATGTAGACCTGTCGTCAATGCATCTACTATAGCATCTCCTGCTGATCTTTACAGGGCGAGGCAAAAACGTGACAGATGCCCAGAAATGATAATCGCCTGTAGTTTCGAATAACCAAGCACCAAGACTGACGAAGAGGGTTGATAGGAGGGAATTTCTCACAATTGAGACCTTTTTTCTTCTCTTGGTTGCTGCAGACTATCAATAGCTACCATCTAACAGGGAAGTGGCGCGTCGTCAAGCTAAAGAGAGAGGCGTTGA
Source organism: Fusarium gaditjirri (assembly GCA_013266175.1). Taxonomy (NCBI): domain Eukaryota; kingdom Fungi; phylum Ascomycota; class Sordariomycetes; order Hypocreales; family Nectriaceae; genus Fusarium; species Fusarium gaditjirri. The sequence continues at coordinate 6,003 of JABFAI010000360.1, forward strand.
ACCGTTTATGCTTGTGCGTGTGCGTGTGTGTGTCGCTGAGTGTGAATTGATTGGATCAGTTTAATGCTACCTCGGCTTCTCAACAGTACAGTACAGAAATGCAACTGTCAAACCGAGAGCGCAAATTGAATATTCTACATATAATTCCAATTACGGAGTACATGGTATTCGATCGCCCTGACACCTTTGAATGACATCAATCTCCCGAGTGGTCATGAGTAACAAAGTCCCAGTCCGTATTTTGACAGGCTAATGAGGTTTCAGTGGACTTCTGACTGAAGTGACCTGTGCTAGCGGCAGGGGTGGGGCCATGTCCGAGGCGGGCCTCCACTAAAGAAAAGACGGAGCCGGGTCCAATGAACGAGGCTCAGCGACTCGAGCACCTCAGGGTCTGACCCCAAAATGGAACCCTTTTGCCATCCAATTTGTTTCGATTTCCGTTGGGTCGACCATGGAATTGGATGTTACTGTCACTGTCGTTGAGTCTCAGCTGAGATGGAATTGACAAGGGCTTCGTCTAGCGAGGCCTCTTGATTAACTTCCCGTACCCGATATTGACACGACATGACACGACACGATCTCTGTTAATTAGACTTTCAGCATCAGATCTTCAGGGTCTTTATCAACTAGGTACCTAAACTCTCACTCAATTGGATTGGATGGTTGCATCGGCCTGGCCGTCAGCACAAATGCATATGGACACATGCATACGATACAACATTCATAAAAATAAAATAAAAATACAACCATACGTCTTCGAAGCCTTTCCCATCTCTATATCGTGTGCCTCCTCTCCCTGTCTCTAGCCACTGATGTCGGTCTTGGTATTCGAACACGTTGCTGGGTGGTGAGACATGCACATATCAGTCGTTGTCTAAAAGTGTTCCTTTCGACTCTGCATCCCCCGTCTAGACCCTGCATGGAATTCTTGGTCATGGCATGTTGTCTTTACCTCTCTGATTACTGACGCTTTCAAATCTTCGGTGAATCAGGCATTGTCCGAGATCATCAAGATCGAGGGGGACCACCACTCTCATCTGCCGTTATACCCGTGACTCTTAGTAAAAACCGTCTTTAGCATTCTATATTCAAAACAGTAAGCTGTGGCTATAGGATACTTTCCAGGCTTGTGAAACGTTTCAGACGAGATCTGGGTCAGATGTGGCATTAATGGAATGAAGAGTCCAACGTCAGCACTCCAAGTGGTCAGTTTTTCAGCTGCGCCTCGATTCAATCACGAGCTTTACACTGCTCTCCCCATAACAGACAGTCCTTAATCAATAGTGAGCTGGAAATATGTGGCTGATCTTGTCAAAAAAAAATAATTAAAAAAAAAAATATGGTTGTATTGGTTGGTGAGATGCAACATCTGTTTCTACGGTATTAAAATGATAACTCAACGAGAACATAGACCGGGCATGGTCCTGCAGTAAATCTACCCCATGCTTCGTGTTCCTTTCACTATTACAAACTTGACTATCCGCTTGCCTAGACTTGAATGAAGTTGGTACAGACAAAGTTTAGAAGTTCTCCTTGCCCCAAACGAAAGAAAATCTGCATCAAGTCAGTCAGCTGAGGTTCTCACATACCAATAACAACGGGAAACTTACCCAGGCTCGGTGTACTTGTTACAATACGTATGCAGCGAACTTCCCAATCCCTTAGGTCCACAGAAGAACACACCCGCCTCGGCAGGACTGTGCAGCTTCCTGATACCTCTAAAGATCATATCCCAGTTGGGCCTGCCAAAGTTTGTCGGGCTGCGCAGACCAGTGATGGTATCCTTATCGGCGTTGGCATCGTTGATCATGATGTTTGTCGCATCGTCGGCCTTGATCTTGGCTGTGAGGTAGGTGTGAATCTCAATACGGTGGTCCAGATCCTGCGCTTCGACTGCCAGAAGCAGTGAGCGGAACCACTCGAAGGAGTCAAAGTCGCGGCAAATCCAGAAGAAGTAGACCTTGGCTAGGCGGGTCTTCTTCTGGGGGTAGTTCATTCGGTACCAGATAGACTTGAGGATGGAGGCAAACGGTGTAACACCGATACCCGCACCAACAAGTACCGAGACTTCATACTTGAAGACATCTTCCGAGGCAGAACCAAAAGGACCGTCGATGTAGACTCTGGGAAGCACACGGCGGATAGCTGGATCGATCTCGGAGTCGCGCCCAGTCAAGCCAACGACCTTGCTGGAATCGTTGCCACCGGGTTCCCTCTTCCTGCTCCAATCACAACCCAAAGCCTTGGAAAGCTCCTTAGTGAAGTCACCCACGCAACGAATGTGGACCGAGATGTAGTCCTCCTCAGGGGCACTGGTCAAAGTGAAAGGATGGTACTGCCACAGCGAGACGGCAGGGCAGCACAAAAATATGTACTGTCCAGCTCGTGTCTTTGTGTGCTCCTTCTTCATCTGGATCTCGCAAACATTGCTGGGATGTTGAATGACCTTTGTGATGTATGTCCTGTGACGACCTCGCACCTCGCGTGCGATACGCTCGGCCAGGTAAATGAAACCGCTGTACATCCAGTACTGCCAGAAGACTCCAACAGCCGATGCGCCAACGCTGGTGCAGAACGGTGCAACATCTGGTTGAATCATACAGAAAGCTCCGTGGATAGACCAGAAGAAGAAGAAAACGATGAACATGTGGTGAGTATACCAGAAGCGCTCAAAATTTGCTCGTCGAGGCTTCTCGGTCGATGTGAGAACCATACCCATCAGCGCAATAAGCATAACATAGCCAGTCCAGCCAGGCCCAGACACAAAATTGGCAACCAACCAGCCGTAGATACCAAGCTTGTACTTGATGGCGACCTGCGCAAAGTTATTCCAGTGAGCAATGGTATGGACCCAAGACCAGAAAACGATAGACCAGGCTGTGACGATGTGGAAGGTGATGTTCTTGTCGAACTGGAGGATTCCATTGAGAGGTGTCTGTCGAAGGAGCGAGATGAGGGTTCGAGAGACGGGGAAGAGAATGACGGCGACGTCGACATGAAGAACCAGAGCGGCTGAACGAGCTATGACGAAGGTGAAGCCGAAGAGTTCATTGGAGGTTTTCAGACTCTCTTTTTGAGAGTAGTGGACACATGCGAAGGAGAAGATGAGTGCGTGAAGAAGCATAAAGATAAAGACAAAGCTGCGGTATGTTAGTGTGAACCACTATCTTATAAGGTGCCAGTGAACTCACAATCTTCGATAACCCTCGTTGATCATCCAGCGATCAAACTTTTCTCTTGACGATAGTTCCTGTTGCTTCTCTTGGGTCATCTCACCCGATAGCAGCATTCGCGTTAGGGGGGTCCATCGTGATCGCTCTGAGGGTTTCTCTCCCCAATCCTGCATTTGATAGCTCATCTTGAGCGAGGGCGAGCTGAGTCGGTTGAGTCAATCGACCAAAAACTGTCCGATTTTCCTTCGATGGGTGTTGGTCGTATTGTCGCTCCTCGAAACCCAATAACCAACCACCTCGAACGACAGTATCGATTATTCAGAACCAGCTGAACAGTTGAGTTTCCGTAGCCAATGAAACAGTCCAAACAGTGTAATATAAACAAGAAGAAGAAGAAGAAGAAGAAGAAGAAGAAGAATGATAATAAATGCTGTCTAGAGCCTCAAGATTAAAAGAAACACAACTTTTCATCAAACCATGACTTGTCGACAGCAAAAAACAAGAGAGTGAATGAGGGAGAGAAGAGGGGAGGAGGCAGAAAGCAAGGCAAGGGTCTAAAGAACCAGAAAAGAAAAAGGGCAATTCGAGTCGTTGAAACCCAAGGGGCCCTAAAACATGAATGAGATGATTTTATTTGCGTGTTCTCTCATAAGAAAAAAAACGGAGTTTGGCGACCGGACTTGATACCAGGCACAGACGGCGAGTGTCCGGGGTTAGCGCTTGGCATGCACCTAAAGATTCTAGTGAGAGGCTGTAGATACAGACTCGAGATGTGAGAGCGAGACGTGGGTATGGAGAACACGCCATTTAAGGAGTTGTTATGTATCAGGCATGGTTCAACCGAATAGACTCTGCCTCAGGGGCTGAAGTCATGAATTTTTACAACTGGCTCTCTCTGAGTCAGGTTAGTTATTCTTTGAGTTTTTACTACAGTAGTTATTGGAAGTTTGAGAGCCTCTAGAAGTGAGATACTATTCAATAGCCAACTCTTCGTCTGCGTCTCTAGCAGAAGTCAACATGAGTCGTTCACTGGCAACTCAACAATGATAGTCTGTGATTGGTCCTTGCCAACGCTTGTCCTCGTCTGAAACCCCGGTGTTACAGGTTTGACAAGACTTGGCCCTCCCTGGCATGTCGCACCGAGAGTGGGGCCCAAAGGGACTTTAAATCTCGACCCATGACATGAATGGCACGACCATTGAGGCACCTCAACTATTCCCACGATACAGAACCCCCAGCTTCATTGTTCAACTGACGATTGTCATGCTAACAAGATGTAATTCCGGAGAACACCTTTGTCTCTACGGGTTGCAGAGAAAACTGGTGTGGCTGTCTTTTGTCTCTCCCACATAATGACCCTTGGAAGCACAAGCAATTAGTTGTTTGAGTATCACAGCTTGGCGTTATCTCCCTTCTCATATAACAGGACATACAATACAATAGAGCGTACTTATAACAGAGCAGCTCTTTTCTTTCCTCGATACTCGATTCCAAACACAGCTCCAAAGGCCAAGAGCCGGTCTTGAACAACCCCCACTCATATCTCAGAAACAATATGTTAGATCTCTGCCCTATATCACATCGTTCCAGCTTTGTCTCTGCCGCGTTTCACTTCTCTTCCAAGACATGTACCATCTCCAAACACATTCGTCATCGTCGTGATCTATATGGACAGCTCGGACTTCTCATACAAACTGCAGCTATCTGACGAACCAATCTCATTCGATTTCACTTTGGCATCTTCAGCACAGCATCCATAGTAGAATCATTGCATCGCCTATAGAAACACTCTGGACCAACTGTGAATCCTCCTTGCCATCTCCACCCCGACATATGCTGGATGAACCCAAGTTCCTGACCACTAGCGCCCGTCATATTACCAGTCGTGTCAACCGGCCTCAACCCTGTCGACGCTTAATCACACTCATCTCAGCAGAGCCGCCAGCTTTCACCATGATGCATCCTTCATGTGCGAATAGCCAATGCTGGCGCTTCATAAACCCCTATTGAGCCATTACTTTCGACTCCTTAAATCAAATCAAACTTCACAATGTTGCCGACATTCAGCATCAGCACAGCAAAAGCACCGGAACCATAGCAAATGGAGAGACAAATTGTATACGCTGCCTGTTTCTGGATGCCAAAAACACATCGTCAATGCAAACCCAACATCCAGCCGCATCATATCCCTTGCTAAGACTAGTCTGTTTGTCTGGAGTTGTTCCTCCCCTCAAGTCGCTTCGTATCGTCGCTAATTGCCTCAGAATCGCAATCAAAGCCCCGGTTCAGGCAAAGCACCCATATAGGTATCGCCGACTAATAGACATTTCGCAACAGCATACGAAGCTTTCACTCGTTCGTTTCACGTCGCTTCATGATTGGGGAGATGAAACCACCCCAAGTCCAACCGCACCGGCCCTGGTATTCGCTTTAGATGGCATACTTTCGAGTCCACTCCCGAGCTGTGGCCTCGTATCGGGGTCTGTCAGTCTTGTAGACATGGGCAATCTCGGGCACAAGAGGATCGTCAGGGTTGGGGTCTGTCAGCATCGAACAGATGGACAGAAGGACTGGTATATTTGTAAGCAATAAGCCTTGGCCAAAGGGGTTCTCACATCAAACATACCTTTAGAGATGGTCAACGCAGGACTCCACTGGTCACGCAGAATATCCAAGCAGATGCTACCATTAGAGTTGATGTTTGGGTGGTAGATGCGGGTAGTGAAGTTGACCTTGGGAGGCTTGAAAGGGTAGTCGGTAGGGAAGTGAATGGCCAGGAAGAAGACACCGCCGGAGTATGGAGAATCGCTCTGTCAGGTCTGGTCAGCTAGTTTGTTCCTGTGATTGTTCTTTGAATGCAGATGCGGCTGCACCGGCGTGCGGCTGGAGGGCTTCGCCACGCCCATAAGCCATCTCAGCGGGCAGCGCATCCAGAAGCACAGTAGGGGTAAACTTACAGGTCCCATAATCGTAGCTTGCCAGTGGAACTGTTCGTATTTGTTAGCCGTATCCTCAAAAATAACATCTCGTTCCTCCTGGGAAGAGGCTTGCGGCGGTCATGACGCTTTTGACAGCCACGTGCGTATCAATGTGGGGGAAGGGCGATGCCTACCAAATCTTCGCCGACAGGGCCGGCAGAGCAAGAAGAGGGTGGATCTCTACAGAGAAAAGTCAGCACAAGTTCACCGTCGAGAAAAGGCAACCGTGAAGTTTTCAAGTCATCGAGGGCTTTAGCATCGTCGGTCGTCACGAAGGACCCCGCTTACCAAGTGCCCCCACCTGACGTCTTTGGGTGTTCAGGTTGACCCCTCAGACCTGTGAAGAGAGTGAACTTACCGGCCGAGATCAGTGAGCTCCTTGTTAATGCGCTTAAGAGCCATTTTGTGATGTGTAGAGGGGGTATCTAAAGGGTTTGTTGCGAGATATCGCGGTCGTTCTAGGTTGGACAAAGATGTTAGTCGAGGGGTTGAAGGACGAGCGGTCGGGAAGGAAGAAGGATTCGAAGGAAAGGACGCACAATAACGATCGATGGGAAAGATCGTCTGGGATAAAACAGTGCAAGGAGACTGTTTTATGATGGATGCTTGTGGTAGAAAGTTGTTTGGGAAGTCGGAGTATGTAAGCGTAAAAGAAATTCAGTCGAGGCTGAAGAAAGTAGAAGAGAGAGGCGGGATTTGGAGGAAGATGGTTCGTTCAAATGGGGGTAGGGAAGAAGGGGAAGAGGGTCAACAAAGAGAGCCCAGAAGCGGAGCAGGAGGGAAGGAGTGGGTGAATGCGTGCGTGCGGTGCTGGTACGTGCCCGGGTAGGTGAGTGACTGGCTGGAGAGTGGCTGCGCTGGCACCTCCAGACGAGATGGGAGTGGCAGCCCGAAAAGTCAGGTTTTTTTAGGCCCTCAATCGCCTGTGACTGGGCCACAGCTGGGCGTCGCTCCAGAAGGGGGGGGACACCGCCACTGTTGAGGGCGAATCAGTGTTTAGCGGTACCCGAGCACTAACAGCTGGCTACAGATTTTTACGTTGGGCCCTGATACAGTGGAGGGCACCCCGTAGAGGCTTGGCTTCTCTGAACAGTACTATAAGGCACCTAGCAGTCACTAAACTGTTCTTCGCCGGGTTTCGATGCTTATTTACTCATGACAATAAGATTATACAGCATTCACTAGGCTGTACTATCTTCAGATCCAGGCAGTCAACTTCAGGTTCAGGGAAAGATTTGGCGGCGGTGAGTAATAATACTCAGGTGGCGGTCGCGGTCAGCAGGGGAGAGTTTGAGAGAGAGGTACCTATCGACTTTTTGCCATTGCCATAGCCTTGGGGAGCAAGAAAACTTAAGACTATAGAGGAGGCTGCCAAAATAAACTCAGTAAAAGGTCCCCTAAGCCTTGGCTAAATTACCTAAGTATTTTCGTCGCTTACACAGGGTCAAGGTCTTGCCTCCCTTAGCATAGGTAACTTCCAGATGCTTCCTCACAGCGTTTGAGTCATGATTCATGTATTGGTGATATATACAAACGTTAGCTAGCCTCCCTCTGCGTGATTGCCACGGGAATGACGGCAGGGATTGATGTGTGTAGAGTACCTGAATTAACGCCGCCGAATCCGGGCCCGGATGAGGAAGGGGACGTGGACGCGGAACTTGACGGTATCATCGGCTGGTGTTCTACAGGATCACTGTCGTACACAGTGGTAACCACTGCGCACTGGCCAGTTTAATGACAGTTTAATGACAGTCTTTGGAGACTAACGACGTCACTGATTCTGAGCCATAGTGAGAGTTGTTCAGTTTGATAACAAGCCAGACTGCGCGGGTTTCAAACACCAAGCATCAAAGTTCACGACTTCTGAGCAAGAATACACCTGGCAAATGCGACTCTGGTGAATTTGTCTTTTGTTATTCGTCAAAGTCATGCTACTGTTTTAAGGCCATCTAAACCAGATTAAACGATTGGCTAAATGCCTTGCCATCGAAGCTGTATGTTTGATTCCCAAGCATCCAATCTATAACACGGGTATGCACCTAAATGGTTCTTTTGTATCGTCTCCTGACCAATCACTCCTCCTTTACACGAATGCCTGAATACCAGTGATGGCACGTCCCAGAATAAGACCTGTAATATCTGTTAGCAATAATCACTCTCGTCATGCAGGTAAACTCACTGTGAATATCACTCTGGCCCTCATAAGTTTGTGTCACATAGAGATTCGCCACATGCCGGCCAATCATGTACTCATCACTCGCCGCGTTGCCTCCAAAGATCTCCTGGAGGACTCGTGCGTTTTTGAGAGCGGTATCGCAGTTCTGTCGCTTCACCATGCTGATCATCTCTGGCGTGGCTTTGCCCTCGTCCTTGAGACGACCAACCTGGATGGCGGCGAGTGTGCCATAGGCGGCATCTGTTGTCGCGTCGGCGAGCTTCTTCTGAACGAGTTGATACTTGGCTAGGGGGTTGCCCTTGAATTGCTTGCGCTCGAGTGCATATGTCCGGGCACGGGCAATGCAGTCCTCAAGAGCACCCATAACGCCCAAGGCAATACCGTATCGAGCGTTGTTCAGACAGCTGAAGGGGCCTCGTAGGCCTTCAACGTCGGGGAACATGTTGACATCTGGCACAGGACAGTTGTCAAGGTGGATCATGCCAGTGATCGAGGCTCGAAGACCATTCTTGTCCTTGATAGCTGGTGTCTCGAGAGTACCTGGTGGGCAGTCCTTGCGCTCCACCAAGAAACCTCGAATCTTGCCAGTGTCTTGCAACTTTGCCCATACCAATAAGACATCGGCGATAGGGCTGTTTGTGATCCATGTCTTTGAGCCACTTAGAGCATAGTAGCCTTTCTTGGTAGGATGAGGCTTTGCCACTGTCTCCATACTTCCAGGATCACTGCCGTGGTTGGGTTCTGTCAAGCCAAAGGCACCGAGGAGCTTGCCCTTGGCCATCTGGGGGAGAAACTTTTCCTTCTGCTCAGCAGTACCGTGCTCAAAGATACCGCCCATCACCAATGAAGACTGAACGGACATTCCAGATCGGTAGCCGCTGTCCACCCTCTCCACAGCTCGTGTGATCAAACCACCAGCAACAGAGGACACACCAGCGCAATCATATCCCTCGATCGTAGCGCCCAATAGACCAAGCTCGCCCATCTCCTCGAGAATCTTGGGGTCGTAGGACTCGTCGCGATAGGCCTCTGTAAGACATGAAAGTCAGTGTGGCGTCTATGGAAACGATTTTGAGACAACGAACGTAGAACGCGGGGTAGCAATTGCTCTTGGCAGTATCTCTCTGCGGTCTCTCCAATTGCACGCTCCTCTTCAGTCAGGAGGTTATTTGAAGCCAAAGGATCCTCCCAGTTGAAGGTAGGTCCTGATGCCGAGGCAAAGGTCCTTGTGGCGCATGGTCGCAGAGGAACAGCAGCTCTTCGAGCGCATTGTCTGAGGATAGGGCGAAACATGGTGAGGAAGGCGATTTTTATTCGTAGATGTGTTATGGATCAGATCAAGATCTCGAAGCGAAGTCGAGTAGTTAAAGATACAGCATCTCAGGCTTGAGTTGACAGGCAAAAGGGCGCCGGTAATTGAAGCCCACTAGATGAAGTCATCCGACGCGAGCCGGAGCCGTGACTGTCACTAAAACCCCAGCTTTTAGACACCGGAACCGAGGAGGACGGCGAAAACTACAGTCAATTGGAGTAAGTGATGCTTGAAACATGAGAATCATTGTCCCAATTTGGGTTGCTTCGGGTCTAAGAAGATCTTGCCGATAAATGAATCGGTGTCTTTTGATTGAATACCGATACAATTAAGCACAGCTAAAGCTTACTACGTACCCAGTGATTCAATAATCCATGCTCACATCCAATGATCGACAAGAGTTGCAGACCAGCTGCCTCGGATAGGAAATCTCCCCTGACACCTCGTTTCTGAAGATTACAGTGACATTGACATTATGCCTCTCCAGTCTGCTCTTTGGCCTCGTCGTTTCTCGCCATGAGACTCAACCGGTCGAGGTCTAGTATCCCCAAGACTACCCCCGCTGCCGCCAATTGACGAGTCCCTTCTTCTCCCTCCGCCACTGGAGCCGAGATGACCGGCACCGAATCTTCGGCTGATGAGTTACCGTGATTGACTTCAGAGTCGCGTGCCCTTCGTCTACGTTCTTTGCCAGCTTGAGATGTTGAACCGTCTGTTGATTCAACTAATGAAGCAGCTGATGATAGTGATCGACTCGATCCAAACGGGGACTCCTAGGGTTGTTCTCGTCGAAATCGATGCTCAAGCCGGTGCAGGATACCTGTTGGTGTTGTTGGCTGAGAGAGTGGACTGTGTTGGTAGGGGCTATTTCGAGAACTTCTTGAGCCTGGCGTAGAACGCTGTATTATATTGTGTTAATCAAGCATCACACCAGGCAACAGTGAATCATTACCGGTGGATGATCGTCTCGACGTCCCAGTTCCGGACAAGAATGCATCGCCTGTTCCTGGCTCATCACATTGAATGACGGCCCACGCAATGCAACGTCTACATCTTCGGATCCACACTCAACCCTTCGCTGAAGTATTTTTGTGGTATTTCCATGCTTCGACGCATGATTGTGATTCCGTGCTCGGCTCGCTCCGAATCCCGGTTTAAGATGGCCACACGCGATGCTTGTATCTTCCTTTGTTGGCTGGATTGTCTCTTCTGGTAGAGAAGAATCCATCTCTGATACCATCGGACCGAATTAAGCATCACATCAAATATTTCACAAAAGGCCAGCGAGGGGAGATATGATGGGATGATGGGGTGATGAATAGGGTCCGTATATCGTGATATCAGGGAGATGTAAGGGCATCATATCCGCAAAGACATTTTCACAGCGAAAAGGTGAGGAGCCGCAATCTTCTGCTTTTAGTAGATCCTCGATCTGAAAGCCGTTCCTGCTTCTCGGTGCTTTATCTCCCGAGGAAGTGCATCGTCAGTTCCATTTCATGAGCCCAATGACACGGGAGTTGAAGTCCGTCACTTGCATTCTATCATGACTTGTCGGCTAATCGGCCTACCTTAGGGGAGGAAAGAAAACTTAGGACCTTGATCCTACATGACAAAAAGACTTAGGCGCCTAACTTACAGTAGTGCAAGTTTAGAATACCTATTTCTGAGTTTATTTTGACACCTTGTGTCAAGGTTCGATGTTTTCTTGCTCCCCGAGGGTCGGGCTGATGCATATGAGGCAAGACAGTGGATAAAAGGACATTTCACTCTGCCTCTATAATTCTCCCTTGGCTGAAACATTTGATGTTGTCTTATCTTTAGCTTATACAATGACAATGGATCGACCGCCCAGACTAACGCACATGACCAGGGTCCTCCGGCATTCGGTCCTTGGTCAACTAACTTCAATCGCTCCCTCAATACAATATCATGATCCTTATCAAAATACAGAGACTAAAATGGCTGCAGATACCAGCGACTTTCTGCAATTGATGCAGGCCATCAACTTGGTGAGTCCATCACTGATCAGAAGGACCCTTGGCTAACACGATACAGGCTGCTAACAAGAACAGCTCCAAGCTTGTCCGTGCTTGGTTCTATGTGCCGCTCGGCATTACGGTAATACTCGCAGTAAACTTTGGAGTTGATTCAATATTCTACAAATTCAATGTTTCGTTTCCTGCTTCTGTTACTTGCATGATGTTGCTCTTCTTTGCTCTCATCGCAAGTGAGTCATTATTGGGTACTCACAAGACAAGAAAGCTGGTTAATATCATTGACGTTCCTGTAAGTGTTGGCTGACTGTTTTCAATATCGAGGTCACCATGTCTAATCTTCCTAGGCTGGCTGGTCGCTTCGATGGATGGGCATCTTCTTTACGCCGTCATTCGTTCTGTTGCCTCTCAGTCCACCTATTGGGATTGTTGAAGTCATGATCATTATCGCAATCTTTGGTATGTCACCGTCCGAGAACACATACAGACCTTTCTCTGACAATTCTAGTCATTGGCTTCTTTATCATGATGGCTATGGCAGCTTGGATCACCCGCAGTCTCCAACTTGCTCTTGGTGTCTCGAGGCGTTCAAGGTCCCAACGCGCTGAAGAACTCGGCCGTCAAACACCAGATCTCTCAATGGGAGATGTCAATTCTCCCGGTATATCACGTCGCACGAGCGTATCTCGAGCTGGCTCTCATATACCGCTCATGTCTCTTTCCACGCCGAACTCGGAGCCAACGTCAGCGGCGCCTTCACGGCCACAGACTCCACCTCAATTACGGCTTCAAGAGCATCACTATGCAAATGGTCAAGTCCCAGTGAATGCCGTTGAAGCTCTCAATCCGACGACTGTTCTTACACAAATTCCTCTGCCACCGCCAAAGGCTGAGTTGTGGTCGGCCCGTATATCTGCAAATCTTGACATGGCCATCTTCGTAGGATTGTTTGCCTTTATTGGCATTCCTCTCTATTACTCGACCGGTTATGCTATGCCACTTCACCTTGCTGTAAATGTCCTCGCCTGGTTCGGGGCCTTGTCAGTTGCACCTAAATGGAAAGAATATTTCCACCCAGTCTTGGTGTCATCTCTTGCCACAGTCCTTGTCATATGGGCCCTTGCAGAAATTCGCGGTGATAGCTTGACTACAACACTTCACGCTTACCGCACAGGCGCCAAGTATATACAGTTATGGCGCAATGCAACGTCGAAGCAAGATCTTCTCCCCGGCGCCGGTGACGTCTTCGGCACCCTTCTCGACGCCAGCATTGTAGCTCTCGCCTTGCCCATGTTTCAGTACCGGCGAGAACTTCGCACTCATTTCATCTCCATCGTCATACCCAACGTTGCAATCAGTGTTGGTTCGCTGCTCGCATACCCGCCCTTGTGCTACGCCTGCGGCATCTCGGCAGCCCGCAGCCTCGCTTTTGCATCGCGCAGCCTGACGCTGGCGCTCGCCGTCCCCGCGACTCTGAACCTTGGAGGAGACGTTAATACTGCTGCTGCATTGGCCATCATCAGTGGCATTTTGGGCGCTGTGCTCGGGGCGCGCATATTGCGCTGGCTGCGAGTCCCCGAGGATGACTACGTGACCCGCGGGGTGACACTAGGTGTTAACTCGAGCGCCATCGCGACTTCGGTCTTGTTGCGAACGGACCCTCGAGCTGCAGCCTTGTCGAGCTTGTCGATGAGTCTTTTTGGAACTATCACTGTCTTGTTTACTTCAATACCGCCTGCGGCGGCTTTTGTACGAGGGCTTGTAGGCCTGTGATCGGTCGACAGGAACCAGATCTGTCGAGGCATCCTGCTAATCATAGTCAGCATTTAGAGGAGGAAAAATTAAACACTCGAGCCATATAGAATAATAAGCAACATTTATTTGAGATGGTTTGGTGCCGAGTTTCATAGACCCCGTGTCTAGAATTGTGTCAAGAAAGGATAAGCACAAATACTATTCAATCTAAATTCAGCGGGCACAGTCCCTTGGTCAGGTATAGTACGGTTCGAAACCTCGGTAATGCAGTTACATGTGTAGCCTGCACGACCGTGCTGGTCGCATTAGTTCGTTCGTGTACACCGTCAGTTTACATAAGGTCTCATGACGACGATAACTCCACACGGCGCCATCTAAAGCTCTAAGGGGGGCCAAGAAAACTTAGGACCTTAATCCTAAGTGATAAAAAGACTTAGGTAAGTTTAGCATAAGCTTAGGATGCCTTTTGCTAGATTTATTTTGACACCCTATATCAAGGTCCGATATTCTTGCTCCCCGAGGGCCCTGTCGCGTGGCACATGCAGCAGCATGTCGTTATCGTGAGTTAATGAATAGTAGTAGTAATCATGGGTATAGTAGTAGTGAGAATACAAGGACAGCCCAGAAATGAAAGTCTGTTGCTGTCGTCAAACACAGAACGTAACTCTTATTCTCCATCTAATTCGTGTACCAAACTGGAACTGAGCATTATGCCGCGAACGCCGCCGTGAATCGTAAGGCCGTGAGTCGTAAAGCGTGGAAATATTGTCGAACAGAAATAAACTAGTGAGCGGTATGGCCTCATTGAATGAGATCCGGCTTTCGTACGGGTATAACCACCCTGCAAGAGCCGAGTTGCAGACAGTGCCATTTTGCCCTTGATAGAGCCTGGATGCCTCTTGATAATTATGTCAGTACAGGGTTGTCTTTTTCCCAGATAGTGTAAGCAGAGCTTACCATCATATCCTACAGCAGGTAGGGTACCTTACAGATGACTTGGAGGGTTGAATAATGCCGCATTGGTGCAGTGCGTCACTTGCTGAAAGCCCGGTTTAGCCTCACAGTCATTTGGCTCCTCTGCTCCTTTGCATCGCTGCATACACCGCATTCGCCGCTGACTACAGTGCTAGTTACGCGTGAGACGTATTTGCCGCAGACGGTGAGGCAGGGTGATGTTCCTACGGGTTGTTCGCCGACGCGGCGGCCGCAGGCTTGACAGATGAGAGTTCCCAGGTTCGCGTAGCACATTGTGAGTTTGAGTGATGAGTGAAGGTAAGATTGGCCGAGTATCTTATGAGAGAGTCAAAGTGAAGAGTGTCGAGACAGCACGGGTGAGATGGTACAAGAGACAAAGAGGCATGTAAATGTAGACGAGTAAAGATAGATGAGTCTTAGATACAGAGATGGGTCCAACAAGAGAAGAGAGAGAAGAGAGATGTTGATTAAGAGGATTGTTGTCGAGGAGAAGGTCAAGGCCTATGGGGGGAGAGATAAGTATTTGCAGAGAAGAAGGGAAGTTGACGTTGTTTTGATAGCGAGGGAAATAATGCAAGAGGAGAGGAACAAGAGGAGAGGAGAGAGAGAGAGGAGGAGGAGGAAGAGTGAGGTAAGATAAGGCGAGTGCTACCTTGCTGGGTTATTTAAGAGGTACTATACCTACCTCAGATAGATTGGTAAATGCAATGCACTGCATTACCGTAGGAGAGGGAGAGAGAGAGAGGGAGGAAGAGAGGCGTGACACAAGCTGAGCTGTCGTGAAGGGGACGTCTCCATCCACACAAGGTCCCTCACTCACTTACAGCTTTGTTAGCTCCAACTTACTTGTACCTCGACCCGTTTGACCGTTTGAAGAGGAGGGGTCGCCTGTCCCTATCACTTTCTGGGTCCAAGTGGGATCTGTTGCATCAACTTGCTAGTATATACCGCCTGTCCATTATGGCATGGCATATGAACCAGGTACATGGGATTAGTCACCAACTCACAACAAGAACAGTCAGTACCTTACTGTTAGTTAGTATCTCGGCATCTTTAATCTGTATAAAGTGATACCTAGTTATGTCGTGCTTTGACCCTTCCCCTCACCGACTCGCCTCATCGAATAAACAGGTTACGATACCTCGCTTGGTCTTTGTTGGAGGTACCGTCCGTCCTCTCGCGTCTCGGTACCTTACGGTTACCTACCTACCTAGGCACAGTAGCAGTGAAGATCCTTGTCCCTGGCAGACCTTCTCGAAAAAAAGAACCCTCCATCCCGTGCGCCCTCTGGCAAAATTCCCCTAGTCGCAGTGAAGATCACTGCCCCCAATCACAAGCCAGAAAG
>JABFAI010000361.1:0-76635 GCA_013266175.1 Fusarium gaditjirri
AAAAAAAAAAAAAGAAAAAAACACAGTCAAAATCACATTAAGTTCCCTCGAATAGGGAAGGTATTAAGATACCTTGATCTGTTTCGCTGAGCTATTGATAAGGTTTACGACATACGAAATAATTCTGAGCTATCATACCCTGAGCCTTAAAAGCAAAGATTGTCAAGTATAAGTAAACTCGCCCCCCCCTCCTTGATTGTATTTTTAAAATCACTCTTCTCTTTCATGCCGCCTCTGATCCCAACTCGGCCATGCATATCCTCTCCTTGTTCATGGCTGCATTGGCGCCAGTGACTCTCATCAACGGCAGCCCCATTCTAGGGAATCATGACCAAAAGAACGCTTCCGTTGATCACGGCCATGTCATATCGCATGTCCGTGTCAAGCGTGGTGTTCCACTGACCGCTCGGGACATTGATGAAGCTGATCAACACGGCGTAGATCTTAATGAGAGTTAGTCAACCCGAGAGAAGCCGTACATAAACTTTGACTGACCTCGGGCGTTCTCAGTGTACAAACACTCCATTCTGAAGCATTCCGACGGCAATCATTTCTCAATCTGGGTCCACAACTCATTCGAACCTAGTTTACTTGATGAGGAAAAGAATGGAAATGATGTCCCCAATCGGGGGAAACGCTGGGACTTGCCTACCAGCGCGTACAACAGAATACCCAAACAGTTTAAACTAAACACAGATTCGAAGTCATGCAAAACGTCAGATTCAAAATTCAAAAAGACAACGAACAAGCGCTCAGCATTCGCGGACGGAGCTGATGCCATTATCCATTGGGCTGAAGAGAACGAGGGCAGCTGGAGATTAGGCCCTGAAGAAGCTTACTACAGCAGCGATATTCTGGTAGGGGGCTCCAACACGGGGTCCAATATGAGATTATCCGTTCGAAAGGACGCGGGGCGCACTGCCATCCTTGGGACTAAAGATGTCGGCACCATCACAAGTGAGGCTCGTCATAAGTTTCGGAAGAAGATAAAAAACGTATGGCGTATGGCTGGTAACGGAAGGATGCCTTGCGGGAATGGGGACGGGGGGCACAGCCGGCTTTGGTGGGAGTTTGACCGAAGTGATAGGGATATCAAACTAGAGGAACAATCCACACCCCCAAGCGACCTGCAGGCTGAACAGCACCAGGAGTCTAACCATCACCACAAACCAGAACGTTATACGAAGACAGAGCACCTCTATCATACGCAGACAAAGTACCAATATCATACGCTGACAAAACACCACGTTCATACACAGACAATAACACAGACAGTAACACAGCCCAAGCCAACAAGTTATCAACAGCCATGTTCCGAGACACTAAATCAGGCATTCAACGACGAGGTAACATGCCGACCACATCCAGCACCAATGCCAGCACCGCCGCCACCAGCGCCACCAGGACTGCCACCAGGACTGCCACCAGGACCACCACCAGGACAGCCGCCATCGATCCCGCCGGGAGGATATCGGCCGGGAGAGGGACCTCCAGGATTTCATCAATGATCCCCAGCAGTCCAACATCATCACTACGATCAAGCGGGCTAAAAACCTTGACCAGGCTGCGTGGGGTGTCATTGGAGGCCAAGTTGACGTGCGATGGCTACAATATGGGACAGCTAGGGTATATTGCATACGGTAGTCAAGGGATGTCGTTTTTAGGTCGGCCCTAGATAACGCCGATAAAGACGAGTGTATCGCCCCAAGGCACCGTTAGCCACCCGACAACCCTGTGGACTGGGAGTCTCGATTACGGGTTATAAATAGCCTTCAACGCCGATTAATGGCTAGCTTAGATGATGTTTTTAGAAGGGCTTAGATGTTGGCTAGTGGTATAATATGCACATGGGATATGCGACTTGAAGCCTATCTCTATTGGGAACCTTAACTATCAAAAAGAAAAGAGAATTTTCTGAGAGCTAAGATCATCAATTTCTGCAGTAAAGGTTTAATTCTCAACTGTAGATCCGAGTTCAGATAATATCCCTTCTGTTCCAACCCGTTCGTGCGTTGAACCAGTAGAAGACAGGGCTTCGGCATTCAAGTCCAATATCAGCGCACGGCGAACATGACAAAACCAATTTCCCCTAGTAAATGGGGAACACATTTCAGATTTAAACAAATGAACCTCCATTGGCCCCAATTACCTGTCCAGACAGCCAAGAACTAGTCGGACCAGCAAGAAATGCAGCCAAGCCAGCAATTTCCTCTGGTTTCCCTAGGCGTCCAAGAGGACTGAAACAGGCAATAGTATCGATGAGTTCCTGTGACTTGCCCTGGAAGAACATTTCTGTGGCTGTTGGACCGGGAGCGATAGCATTGACAGTGATACCCCTTTGTCCGAGGTCTTTGGCAAGAATTCGTGTCATTTGCTCAACGGAGCCTTTTGAGGATGCGTAGAGAAGGTAGCGAGGCGCCACTTGAGATTGGTGAAGAACACCACTTGATACGAGGATGACTCGACCATCTCGGGGCATGTGCTTAACAACTTTCTGAGGCTGGTTAGAGGGATCGTAGCTAGACTAACCAGACAAGGAGACTCACCTGAACAAGGAAGCAAGGTCCCTTGACATTGAGGTTAAAGGCCTTATAGATCATCCATAGGGGAGCATGCAGCATTTGCCATTACGCAGTCGATCTTGCCGAACTTCTCGACTGTCGCTTGCACAAGCTTCTCAATCTCGGCGATGTTCGATACATTAGACTTGGAAGCAAGGGCCCTTCGGAGCCTATCTTAGTGACAAGATCTTCCGCAAGCTTGCTGTCGCTGGAGTAGTTAATAACAACACTCGCGCCGTCGGCAACAACGCGCTCGACGACTGCTTTCCCAATTCCTTTGGAACCGCCTGTGATGAGGACGACCTTTCCTTTAAGTGACATGATGTCGAGAAGTAAGACTCGGGTGCAGTTGATGAAAAGGAGCGATGAACAGATAAGCCGTACAAAACTAGGAGATGGAGGACGAGTGTTCAGATACATAGCACGATGCAGTTACTAGGCCCCTCATCCTTGCGGACCAGCGTTTCCATGACGATACGTGGCGTATCAAAGACCTGTTGTCCATCAGAAAATATTACAATTTGCTTGCGGCCCTCGTCGCAAGTATCAACTAAACCCGACAGCCACTCTTAGGTCAATGAATTGACGACACTCGGGGAGCAAGAAATCTTCAGAAGTTGAACTAGATTGCCAAAATACCTAAGATAGGCTCCCCTAAGTTTAAACTAAATTGTACTAAATTCACCCACATCTTTTTGTCCTTTAAGATAGAGGACCTGAGCTTTTTTGCATCCCCTCGACGACCTGGAGTTAACAGCTCGACCCGCCTTGGATAAGCACTAGCGCAAGCAGGGACATTTAGTGTATATACTCGATGAGGAATGGCGCTGATAAATGAGGAGGCTTTATGGATGGTGATGACGCTTACATCTCTGAAAGAAAACACAGGCTTCGTGAAGTGACTCAGAAACTGCCGGGGGTGAGCCAAGACCACGCTTGGGTTTTCTTTCGTCTTTGGCCGAGCCACTTGAGTGGGAATACTCAAACGCTCTTGATGGAGGAGCTGCTATGGATACTAGCCTTCTTGATTTATCCACATATAGTCCCCAGCATTGTTGACCATGTTGTCCTGCCCCAATTCCATGATGTATCGTCTTCGACTTTTTGGACATCGTGCCACGCCATTTCTGCGGCAGTGTCGCAGGCCACAAAAGACCACAGCATGGGTTCAAGTGATTCTTTCTTGACCAGCTCCCAATGTCTCGTCTCACCAGTGATTTTGCGCTTCCGCTCTAACGTACTGAGGAATTCAACAAACCACTCTCTGAGCCCAGACCCAACCTGTTCGCCACAAAGGAGTCCCAACATGCCAAGCCATATCAACAAGTCAGATAACCCTAAACTAGTCGCTGGCTCCTCGCACAGGATGAGCTGTGCCTGTAACCTCTGCGCAGCATGATGGTAAGGAGGCGCGTATGAGATAGGGTATGTAACACCCAATGAGAATATCAGCAGAGCTGTCTGGATGATCTCATTGATCCAGTGATCTGGAGTGGTTTCTGATGACCCGGACGCGTCTATTTGCACAGGCTTCTGAACATCATACCCCTCTGGGAGGGTTGCGAGGAGACGTTGCTGGATCAGATCCCTATGAGCAGCTAGAAGCGAAAGATCAGGATTTTTCAGTGTGCTATTATGATACGCCTCTATGACCTTGGTCCAAATTCGCATGTCGAAGATTACTTCTCTGACATCTTTTGCTAAACCGAGCACACTAAGTCTGTCAAGTATAGCTGACGATTCCCCAGAGGGAGAATGCTCGGTGAAGTCAGATGCGTAGCCGAAGAACTTGTTCCTATCGTGGGTCTCTTTGACACGGCCGTAGAGTTGCGATACCGGAAGGTGAGGTTTGACGAGCTTTTGGGTAGCGCGTACAAGGTCCATGTAGTTGAAGGATGCTTGGAAACCTGCGTACTTGACATTATGAATACCGCCTTTCAAATCAACTAGTTTCATCAAGGCCTTGGCGTGCGAATCGATGAGAAGTCTACTGCCAAAGACATGGATCCAAGACAGTTCCGCTAATGGCGGATCGAAAGCCTTTTTGGTGATGCCGTTTCCATCATCTGGTGACATCTCGGGACCGCATAGACTAAGGATAGCATAAAGCGTCTGCTCAGTTATCTCGGAGACAGGTTTTGTGATGTCTTTCGAGATATGCGCAATGGCTTGGTTGTAGTGCAGCAAGCTTTCCTTATCGGTTACCCGCGAGTTTCTCTTGAACGCGAGGTTCACAGCAGCTTGCCAGAGACAGGCATGCACCAATGCTGGGCCTTGAGCAACAAGCGTGTTATAGTCGAGAGCAAACGGTGGGATATGAAATGCCGCCGATCCGATCTCGAATCCTGGCCAGAAAGATTGTGTACAGTAGTGAAGCAGCATCTTGGTGTGCGGATCCACTATCCTGTCGGGGATAACGCACATGCCGAGTTGTCCAGAGGGAAGCAGAAGCTGTCTGTCGTTTCTCTTGGTGGTCCTCTCCACCGCCTTCATACCCTCATCGGTCGTGTGTACTTCGACATCTTCTGGCCCTGGTGGTAGTTTCTTGCCGATTCTTTTACGACGATGCATGGATTTGGCGAGATGTGATCTGGCACTTGATTGCCGGAGCTCAACCTCACGGCGGCTGTTGGGCTCTGCTGTTATCGCAGGTAAGAAGTAAAAGGAATCTTCTTTCATAGCTCTAGGATCGACGTTTTTATTCATTTTGTTCCATCTGAATCGAATAATAGTCATAGTTCATGGGTGTCGCTTGGTGCATTTGCATTGCTTACATTAAGACAGGTTAGCGATGAGGGGATCGTCATCTGTCAACCTGGAATGAGATTTCAGCTGACTAAGAGTGTTAAGTACCGAGTACGACCCCTGCGGGCAATCTAACCGCAGTTCAGAAGTACATGCTACTTACCATTCAAGCGAGCTTTGCAAGCCTGGATTTACTACGAGGGCGATGGATCTCCTTCCGGGCTCTCCGAACCCGCTCCTAGTGCACGGGTTCGCAATGGCCATGGGCACGATTGTCGATGGGGATTTTGCACATATTAGGATACACTTAGGATACACTTAGGATGCATTTTATTAAGTTCATTTTAATTCCTTATCTTAAGGCCTGGTATTTTCCTATCGATCCTAATATGTGGGATGGTAAAAGCAAAAGCGGGAGTGGCATTCACTCAAGTCGAGGACTCGGTCTTGCACCATTTTGCCCTCGTGGTCGGCTGGTGGGAGACCAGTCCTAGGGTTGAGACCATATTCAAAGACGAAAGGTCCTACGCGGCTCAACGGGAACAGCCAAAATCCAATTGCAGGGGGCGGCGGCCCGTGGTTGTCTTCCTCCTCCTGCGCATTGTTGTTGGCCGGCATAAGCTCCGGTGTATCGCCGTTGGTGGGTATGAACTCGTGCACCTCGCTGTGGGTGAGCATGAAAAGCTCATGGCACAAACTGGATT
The DNA here is from genome assembly GCA_013266175.1 of Fusarium gaditjirri. NCBI lineage: Eukaryota > Fungi > Ascomycota > Sordariomycetes > Hypocreales > Nectriaceae > Fusarium > Fusarium gaditjirri. Next base: position 6,011 of record JABFAI010000361.1, read on the forward strand.
TGTACACATCTTCCGGAACCCCAATCTCCTGCATCAGAAGGCAAAAACAGTAATACCCATGACGAGGGTCGTCGTCGCCGATGTGGACGGCTTTCAGTTCGTTATCGTGTAGGCCCGATTTATGGTTGAAAGAACCCAGATCATATTCCTCTGTGTAGGTGTTGGTTGCGATGAATTCAGAATATGAATTGATGACTCGAAGGTTACTTCCATACATCAAAAGCTTAGGCTTAGCTGCTTGACCAACCATCACGAGAATTTCGATTCTGCGGACGGCGTCCATGAAACGAGTACGCACACTACTATCGAGGGGGATTAGCCCATGAGAGTGACGAAAACCGGTGTCGAGGGCCAAATTGACCAGGCCGATATTGTTCCTATCGGCGGAAAAAACAGCATCAGCGAATTTTTCGAAGTGTAGGAGGGAGCAAGAAGTGTCAACCTGGACTGTGTCCAGCTCAGGGCACAGAAACAGGGTACCTCGAACACTGCCATCGCGGCCCATACGGCGGCATGGCAGCTGTACTCGATAGAACAACTTGGCCACGTTTCGGGACTCCAATGTAGTGTTCAGGAGCGGGTGAAAAGTCGCTCCCGCCATGACGAAGATCTCGTATGGCTTGTCGCTGTCATCCTCGTTGACAAGGAGGACCTTACGGTGGTGATAGGGTCCAATCGAGAACTCCCAGTCGTTCACATCCGCAAGGAAAACCTTGATGTGTCGATAATTGGACAATGCAAGCTCCCAGACTTTATGTCGTAGGTCGTAGGGGAGTTTACCGAACACATGGAACTCCGAAGTCGAAGGTCCATGAGGCATAAGGATGCAGTCATCCAGCTGCTGCTTTGTGTATGGGACTACAGCCATCTTGGTGCTGGTGCTCCAAGAGATCCAAGATAGCTGCGTAAGGTGTGGTGGTTTCGTTGTTTGTCCCTTGTATCGGAGGTCTATGAGGGTAGAGTGGAAGTTCTGTGAAGATTGATGGAAGGGTTCCTTCAGAAGGAGGAAGGTTTGTGTTTGAGAGGAGGGAAGCTCGGATGGGAGGAAAGTTGGTGAAGGGTGAGGATTAAATATCGGCATAGGATGACAGGCGCTCACTTGTGATGCTTTGACACAGGCAGAGTCTCAGGCTAGTGCAGGAAGAAGAGTTTCCGCATCAGAACTTCAGTCTCCTGCTGTGAGTAACAGTGTTGGCGCATTTCTGCCAGTGTGAGAGCATCACAAAAGCGGGACCACGGTTGCGAGGCAGAAACCGTTTGCTTCCAAGTTACAGCGGGAACCTATTGTTTAGTTCTTGGGTCACGTAGAGCTATGATCTACCAGAACATGAATCACGGCACAATACATTTGTTCGCGTTCAGGTGCCTCTTACACTGTCAGAACTCAAGTTGTAAGCCGAACAACGCCCTCAGGGCGGGTACGCCCCCTTGATATCAAGGCATAAACATCAGATGAACATTTGATACGATTGATGAGATGAAATTCGTCTGCTCTGGCGCGCTTTACAGTTATCCCTATGGTGTCGACTCTTGTGTGTGAGTCGTTTAGACGTTTTCCATACCGCGATACAAGCTCACCCTGAGTCGCAAACAAAGCCTGGGCATAACTCACTTAGAAAACAGTTTAGGATCAAAGGCCGGAACCTCGGTTATTCCAATGTATGTACATCTTTGAGTCCCATTCATGCCAGGCCTCAGCCTTTCTACAAACCCACCCGTGTGTAAGAGCATACCGTGAGACGGGTACTGAAAGTTGGTTGATCCACCCCGAGCAAGAGGCTGACGCTACAGAGACTTAACGAAGATGGCTGTTCAGATAACAAGCCAGCCATGCGGTGATTGTAAGCTACGATGAGTAACCAAGAAGTGACCGAATCCCATCAAGCCGGGCCGATAGCTGGTTGTCTCTATCCCGCTACTTGCGCGTCGTCCCGATTGGATTTCTCCAGCAGAGGTAAAGAATACTGATCACTAAAAGGATAATTGAGTAGGTCTTGCGACATGAGATCCCAGTTGATGTCAAGCTCGAACGAAGCAGACTCCGAAATATTGCTGGGAAGCCATGAAGTCGAGAGGCCACTATTTGTGAGCGGGTCTGGACCCTGGGGTGATGACACCTCTCGATTCTGACTACTCTTTTCATCCTCATCTGTGACAGGTTTCGATGTCTCAGCAGTCGGGGCTGATTTTCCACCAACCTTCGCCGCCGATTGTTCATAGAGGGCTATAAGGCGAGGTTGAAGATTGAGAACAATGTCTTGCACCCTCGGGCGTATTCTCTCTTCTACGTCTTGGAATTCAGATCCAAAGAGAACCTCAAGCTCTCGACGGACGAATCGAGGGAACTCTCGGCGAGCGAAAGTAGCAAAGGCGGCAGGGGTATTGTAGTTCAGCGGTCCCGGTCTTCCAGTGACACTCATCTCTTCATGGTCTGGCAGTATTTGTAAGTACAAGACACCAAGATGCTATGAGTATAAAGAGTGTCAACTCACAAGGATCAGGTATTGTTGCTGGATCATCGTCCGGAAAGAGAATCCGGTACATCTCCCTCCACTTCCCAGCGTCCGTCATTTTCATCTCAGACTTCTTCCTGCTTTTCAGCTGCTTCTCTTGCGTTTTACTGAAACCATCCAAATTGGTGTCGTTCATTTTCTTTTGACATGGTAGGTCAGTCTGGAGATGCACATCCCGCAAATGCTCCGTGGCGAAGTCTTGCCAACAGCGGGGGCATTGTGGTGGTAGCGCATGTCGTCTGTACAGATGGCTTCTTGTAGTTTCACCCGCATTAACTGCAGTTCTGAGACTCAAACGAGGATTCAGCAATGAGGCTTACTTGACTCTGTGGATCTCAACCCATCCAGGCCCAACGCAAATTGCCTCCCGACAATACTTGCCTGGATCCCTCTTGAAATACGGGCACGCAAATCTCGGTGGTTCCTCCATACGGCGTCTTTGTGCAAGCTTCGCTTTTCGGACTCCCTCTTCACCACCTTCATAGTCATCGCCACTCAGGTCTGTTCGGCTTCTCTTCGAGGGATGCGAATGGCTATCTCCTTTTTCGCGGCTTGGCTGAGTACGGTCACCAGAATCTGTATTTCTGCTTGAAGAACCCGAAGTCTCTGCTTGGCTCGAAGTCGTACCTCGAACATAGACCAACCTCGCGTCCAGCCACTTGCAAAGACTTCTCATCACTGCGTTAATAACCGATTTCTTTTTGTCCTCGATCCAAGTATCGCACATATCCTCGTCGTCCCGATCTGATATAGTGGTTTCTTCTGTCATATCTGCAGAGCTGCTAGACTCTTCGTAGTCCAGGATATCCCTGGATGCTTGTCCCTCCAAAGGCTCCAGCTGAGGCGTGATAAACTGGCAGCTATGGGGACTTTCTTGCTTGATGACTACTTCTGCCTCGGTATTTATTTGGAGACCAGGTCTCGGCGCAGTTAGTGTAATAGTAATATCTTGGCGATGCCCTTGCTTTTTCTCTTCTGATTCCCTTGGAAATTTCTCTTGAGTATGCTCTGAAGATGTCATAGCTTGGTTCTGGGCTTTTCTCCACTTCCCGTTGGATGACGCTGCGGCAGAATTCTGGGAACCCTGTCCAGAAACCATGTCCAAACCAGAAGCAGGGAGCCCAACCATACTGCCTACCGAGGGGTGTTCGAAGTTTTGATAATGGCCTGGAGATCTCCCGCGTACAACTAGTCCTACAGAGCGACTCTCGGTGACCTTGACAAAACGGTCGGCGTCATGGTCTCCTACATCCGCCAAAAGGGAAACGACTAGTTGGTGGTATTGCTGTTGGGCCCGCCGCTTGTCGTTGTTCATTGTTGCCTGCTTGAACTGAAGTCGCTCAAAGGTGTGCTCAGTTGCTATCAACTGTTGTCTATGCTCTTGTTTCGATGTCTTTGCTGAGAGTTTGACAGCACCTGGCTTCATAATTGGGCCTTTGTTTCGCTTTGGGGTATGCTGAACAAGCTCAATATGACCAACATCGCCAGCAACAACTGCAGTAATGGCCATTGCGAATCCGTGGACTCGGAGCGTTTCCGAGCCCGGGAAGGTTAATTGAATATTTGATTCGGGCTCTTGTGGGAATAGGCTATAGGAGCATGTGACACTGAAGTAATTGCGCCTATAAGATGTCCATTGCCCATCCGACTGGAAGAACCCTTTATCGATTACCGCATTGATACAAGGATCAATGATTTGGCGTTGTCCATTGTTGCTGAGTCCCTCTAGGATGCCTATGTTCTGGAGCTGTTCCAGTGGAGGCGTGGGTGCGTTCGGGGTCTCGATCGAGACCCAATGAGGGCTTATATTTGGCGACACAGAACGGCCATGGTGGCTTTCCCGCCTCGGGACGGGAGATGGCGACAACTCAAAACCCGGTAGACGTAGAGGGCTTGGCCTGGGGGGTATATGGTCCCAGCGAGGGAGTCTCTGACCGAGACGATTGCTATCAGATCTTCCACGGCTGAGAATCTCGCAAGACATTAGAATAGTTTGGCTCTATACTGTTGTTAGGAGATTGATTAGACTTTTTACATAAGAACGTTGAAGAGTGGCAAGTGAAAGACTTTGTGCGACCTAGGCAGCCATTTTAATACCTCACAGCCCTTTATGTCATTGGTGCTTAAAGTGCAGATGAGTTTTGCCCAACTGCGCAAAACTTGGGTATGCACGTCAGCCGCCGATATCTGCTGAGCCAATCGTACCGCCAAATGACACCAGAACGACTGAAGGTGTGCAAGGCATCGGGGCAATTCATCGTAAGGGTATTAGTCACCTTAGCGTCTTGGGAGACGCTGGCGAGCCAAAGGAATGCAAAATCTCATTCATGACAGATATTGTACGATACCATATAGCGCGGCTTATCAACAAAGAACTTTGAATTGGATTCAAGGTAATTTATACATCGCAAAGCATTGCAGATATCAATATATTACTCTATCTAGAAACTAGTAATTAAATCTCTCTCCCTTGGACGGGTTCCTCACTAAGCCAGCTCCTGCGAACCCAAGTCTGACAACACCATCGCTCATCTCCCATGCACCATATCTGACAGGCCCAATATCATTAACCGCGTTCACAATTCCTCCAACGTTCTGATTCGGATCAACATTTCTCATAATATGCGATTCCTGGCCGACAGTTCCAAACGCATTCGCAATCTCAAGGGGGTTGAGACTGACATCTCGACCGAGCTCCCACCAGCCCCAAAAAGTAGGCAGGACAGCGAAAATGCCAACCAGCGAGACTGCAATCGCTATCCACATCTTCTCGTAATTCGTCACGTATACCAGCGTCGTTGTGCCGCTGTCGTACTCGACTTTCTGCTTGTCTGTCGTGTTGTACTGGGCGTATTGGAGACTTGCTCGAAAGCCAATGTCGCGGGTGAGTTCGATGATATCTTCCATTGGGTTGTCCCACCGGTCTCCACATCCTGGGGTTGTACCGTTCATCGTGAGATATTGGGTTGCCGGCAAGCCCGTGGAGCTGACATCGTAGCCAGTGGCGCCTGTAAAGCGCATGGAAGCCTTTGACTCGTATAGCGATTTTGCAATCATGCTAAAACCTCCTAGAATATTTCCTGACCCGGGCATAACCAAATCAGCAGGCAACATGTATCTTGGATCTCGTTAGCAAACAGCCCAAGTAGTATGCTTTGTACATACTTTCGTTTGATGAACTTGTCATCTTTCCACGTTCCTTGCAGCTCGACTGTCTTCCCATCCACTTTCACTGGAAATTTTGCAATACCAGCATGAAGGTCGCAAGTCTGGATCTTGGCCTTTCCACTGCATTTGTCCGTATCCTTGTAAAGTGTCGTGTACCGGAGGAATGACCCGTTGGCGAGGTCGTTGACACCCCAGTCACTGTACTCCGTAACATTAACCTGAAAGAAATATGCTCCATCCATAGCTCTCAGCATGCTTTCTCTATCCATGCCAACCGTGAGATTGAAGTCCCTTGTCGTATCGGTGCAATTGACGTCAAAGCCAAATCCTTCCACTGCAGTCGTACAGTTAGTGCAGGAAGTATCGAAAACAGCCATGTCAGATCGACGACTGTAGTTTTGGGCGACATCACTGAAGTTCTTGGTGAGCAGCGAAGTAGAATGAGTGCGACCAGTCATTATGCATGCATAGTCCTCGGGAAGTTCTCTCGCGATGTGAAAGTTGACGGTTCCTTGTTGAGCCTGGTAGTGGTTTGTTGTTGATGAGGCGCGCTGCATGAGGGGACCGCGTAGGACAGATAATGTCATGAGAATGGATGCTATGATAATCAGTACCCCGAACCACCATTATAGAATCACATGTCATACCCATGCCTAGTGTCTTCGACTTCCAAGTGAACAAGTTCAAGGCTGCTTGAATGATGCCGGTTGAGGAGCCATAGACAGCTTGTAATTGTTGCAGCTGACCCATATCAGTGACGAGCTCCTCGGCAGTACAGATCTACTTACAGTCACTGGTTTTCCAGCTGCTCTCCAATACGAAATGGCCGCTCCCTCAGTAAAGGCGCAAGCAAGAAAGGCTCCTGACAATGCAGACGTCAAAGCCAGCCAGACGGTAGGCTGTATCCGCTCATCCCAATGATCAACAGGCACTCCATCGCTATAAACGAGGATTATAACAGCCGCAATAGTCCCGAGCAACGCCAAGAGCCACATGCCAAGGCCGCGATAGGGGAACCGAATCCAGAAGCCGGGAAGCCAAGGTTGACTGAGTCTGGTATATTGTTCCGCAAATGGTGTCGGGAGATTCTCGAGGCGGTGCCAGGGTGCTTTATCGCGGTCATGGTCGCTATTACTTATGAATTCATCCTTCAATGGCCAAGGTGAGGCCATGTTTTGGTTATCAAACATTATGAGGGGATTAGTATTAGACTTGGCGGTAAAACTACCGCATTGATGACCGAGAAAAGAATGGGTCGAAGGAGCGTGAGATGGCAATTATTGTTTCAAAAGAGCGACAGTAAAGACAAACCAATGCCTTAAAGAAGTGAACACGCGCAGAATCCAAGGCTGAAAGGTAGTCAAATAAAAGAAAAGAAATCTTCCGTTTCATGATCCAAAAGGAGTAAAAACAAAGAACCCTGGAATTAAACGTTGCATGAAACAGCCGGGGTACGGATCTTCAATTGCCAAATCAGAAGTGCCATTCTCATCTGTTTTGGCCATAAAAACTGGAGATCTCAATCTTCAATACGAGAATTAGTCTTCTCCATGACTTCATTTGCCCCGCTTCTGTGGAATTCCGACTCATGTTTCCGGCAGTTGTTCCCACAATCATTATGATCGCCGTTCTTTATGAACGAATGCGCTAGTACAACTCGCATAACTATGTCGTAGCACTATTTCACCGCCTGTTCTTCCGCTCTCTGAACTCGCTTGATTGGGAATGTTCACGCGTGATGAAGAATATGGATGGTAATTGTCCCAAGTGGATGTTCCTTCATGATGCGGCAAGCACACGGAAGAACAAGGTCCGATTATCTCGGGGTTGTGAACAGGCTGTCATCTAGACACCACTGGGAGTTTTCTCGCGATGAGTGCACTAGCTTGGCTCATGGTCTTAGAGTTGAAATCCAGGGCATCCTTGATGCTCCATTTTGCGGTTCAAGGAGTACATGGAGAACGGGAGTCCAATACATTTGATGTATTGTGTACTGCACGCATTTGGTGCTACCAGATGAGAATCTCAGATCTGTGTTGTGATAGCTTAGGAAATGCGACTTCATTCTCCTTACAATTATCCAACGTGATGCATCAACAATCATCCAAGTATAGCCAGATCCGCCAGAAGGCTTCTTTGTTGTACCCTTTCGTGAAGGTTGCTATGCCTTTGCAACGGTGACCTACCCGAGACCAAACGCCTGGTGCCATTCCTGAGCTTTGATTGGCTGGAGCATAGTTTGTCGCTAAGTGAAGTCGACGATGCCGTCCAGGATAGTTCAGAGTGCACTAGAGAATGAATACTACTGGTTCTCAGTTGAAAATTTATTGAAGGTTATACAGTAGAGCATCATCCCTGAACAGGGCCGTTGTCACAGCGTACTCCTTCTCAACAAGTCTGATGGATGTAATTATTTCCCCCGATAAGCGAAGCCTTCCTCACCCAATGGCCGCCCCGCGATAAGCCAAACCAAAGGCCAAGATCGCCAAGTCGCCCAGAAGCTTAACCAAGAAACTGGGCGCAATCAGCAAGACTCCAATTGGCCAAGTTTGTTGCGCGCAATTAAGCCTCGTTTCTGGGCACCGTCATCCACGCGATCAAAATCAGGGCATACGAATCCTTGGCTGCGCACGCAGTGATGCGAAACCGCATGTGAAATGGTAACTGGCCATGGAATTAAGGTTGCCTTTAGGGTTGAGTTGTTCAACGCTTGGGACTTGGCGTGGCTCGACGCTGACGTACTCTGTTCTTGGGCATTCTCTTGGTGTTTTCTGTTCAATCCCTCTAAATTCCTCGCAACCCCCTTCTGAACATGACGTGAAACTCTCCCTGTTCCGCTGTTCAGATCTCATCCTGCTCGACCAACCCATCTCTACTCAGCCCTGCAATGGCAGAGCCTAACCCTCACCGAAAATCCATCGTAGCCGACCATCCAATCCGCACCTCCAACAATATCCAATACCTAACCGATGAAGAAATCTCCGAATTTCTCGATGATCTCGACCATAACAACGATGGCTTCATAAACTACAACGAAGTCGAGCAAAAGCTCGACCAGGAGCACGCCGAGCTAGTCCCTAAACCTAGCGCCCACCACGTCATACAGCGGGACCGCACCGAAGATGACCGTGCGCGCCATCAGTTCCTGCGCAGTATGATGGGCTCCGACGCGGAGAAGATTCCGAGGGATGAGTTTGCCAAGATGGTCAAGGAGTGGAAGATCCCGTCGCTGAGGCAGGCGAAGAAGGAGGAGGATGAGGATAAGAGCTACATTAAGCGATTGCCGGGCTGGAGACGAATACGTTCGTACTGGGCTGTTCATGGACCCGAGATGGTGTTTCTCGGGGTTGTCATCGGCATGCAGTGCGCTTTTGGTATATGGCAATTGGTCAAGTATCAGACCACGCCTGGATACCGTGAAGCTTTCGGCTGGGGAGTTGTCATGGCCAAGACATGCGCTGGTGCCTTGTACCCGACATTCTTCTTCCTGATTCTCAGCATGTCGCGATACTTTTCGACTTGGCTGCGCAGGTCGTATCACATCTCGCGCTTTTTCAACTGGGATTTGTCGCAGGAGTTCCATATCCGGATCTCCTGTGTTGCGATTCTGCTGGCGACGCTGCATGCCCTTGGCCACTTGACGGGATCTTTTGTGCACGGCAGCGATCCGAAGAATGAAGACGCTGTCGCGGAAGCTTTAGGTCCAGACATGGTCCCTCGTCCGTACATCGACTACGTCCGCTCGTTGCCCGGCTTCACAGGAATCACAGCCCTTGGCCTCTTCTACATTCTCTCACTACTCAGCATTCCTCAGGTCCGAAAATGGAACTACGAGATCTTTCAGCTTGGTCATCTCCTCATGTTCCCCATTATTGGTCTGATGATGGCCCATGGTACTGCTGCATTACTCCAGTGGCCCATGTTCGGGTACTTCCTCGCCTTTCCAACACTCCTCGTTCTCGTCGAGCGCGCCGTCCGTGTCTGTCTGGGCTTTCATCGCATCAAAGCCACCTTGAAGGTTCTCGACAAGGAAACCGTTGAGATCACCGCGGTCATCCCCAGCGAGCGACTCTGGAAGTACAAGGCTGGGCAGTACATCTTCCTCCAAGTTCCTAAGATCAGCTTCTTCCAGTGGCATCCATTCACGGTCTCTTTCTGTCGTGGTAACAAGATGATGTTGCACATCAAGACTGACGGCAACTGGACTGCCAAGCTTCGTGAACTCGGTGGTGAGTCTGGGAAGTCTGAGATTGAAGTCGGCATTAATGGGCCTTTTGGTGCACCCGCTCAGCGATTCTATGACTTCAATCACTCAATCATCATTGGCGCCGGTATTGGAGTGACTCCATTCTCCGGAATCTTGGCCGATTTGCAGTACAACGATGATCTCGATCACGGAGGTCCGAACCACGAAGTCGACCACCCTCGTCATGACTCTGATGTCACCGCTATTTCTCCAGAGCGGAACTGCTCGGCATCTCTTACTAGCACTGATGCAGAGAACGACCGCAACGCCCCAGAATCTCCTACGAGGCAAGGAAGTGTCGGCCGCGACCTCATCAACAAGGAGAAGCAGCCCCAAAACGACCGTGCCGCCACTTTTGCAGATGACTATCGACGCGTTGACTTCCACTGGATGGTACGCGAGAGAAACTACCTTCTCTGGCTTTCCGATCTTCTCAACGACGTATCAATGAGCCAAGACTGGCATCGCGAGCACGAAGTTCATCCTCATCTCGACATCCGTATCAACACCCACGTCACAGCGAAACGAAAGAAGCTCACCACCCACGTATACCGTTGGCTACTGGAGATGCATCGTACAGATGAGCACCCAGCCTCTCCTCTCACCGGTCTTCTCAACCCGACGCATTTCGGAAGACCTGACTTCGACCAGATCCTGGATGAGCATTATGAGGAGATGCTCAAGTTCAGGGCTAGCAAAAGGAAGAATAGACGGGATAAGGAAGATGGGAACTATAAAGAGGATGAGGAGCTCAAGGTTGGCGTGTTTTACTGTGGTGCGCCCATTGTTGGAGAGATTTTGGCGGATAAGTGTCGCGAGCTTACGTTGAGGGGCTGGCAGGATGGTAGTAAGCTGGAGTACCATTTCATGATCGAGGTATTCGGATAGCTACAATCTTGTAATATGCAGGTCGACACGAATGAGACGAACCTTTCTTGGTGAATACAACGATGGATTCGCAATCGGGGTGCAATGGAAAGCTGCAGGATAAACAAAACGGGTAGAATAATGCATAAATTCGTGAACTTTTACAAATTGACTACCTATACAATGCTATTCAAACAACCTTTGAAAAAGGCGAACAGGTCAGCGGCTTGAGACAGGCTAAGAAGGCGTGCAGTGTCTAAAGCAGTATTAGTACGAGCTGAGGGTTGGAACATCTAAGACTCACATAAGTCCGGCCGAACAACGACGATAGCCCCTTGTTCCGCACCGATACCATATTTTGAAAAAGCTTGTCCGCAGCCCAGCATGTATGGATTCTTATCGTCGACAAACACCCGGTGAACATCTGTCGGAGTCCTGTCAGTAAATCATCACTTGGGAAAAGTAGTATGATTTTCTTACTTCTTAGATTGTATGGGTTTGTGCGAGGGAAGAAGACTTCAGGCAGTTGTTCGATCTTGACACTCCTTCGCTCCGCCTTGATAAGAAGGGTATGGCTGAACACTTTATCCGCAGGCTCTCCGGCAGGGGTGAACATCTTGATGAGGTCACCAAGGTCTCTAGCGACCTGAAGAATCGTTAATTGTCAAAGGCACTGTGAAGCCGGAAGACTTACCTCATGCAGTCCCTTTCTAGCGAAATCTCCTGAACAAAAGGTCAAAACATGCCACCGTCCATCGGCAGCAAGGTTCTTGTTCAGATGCATCGGCTTTGCATCAGACAGTCTCACAACAGGTGCACTTGGGAACCTCATCCCGATGATCAACCCCGACGCAATTCTGTTATTGCTTTCATTCAAAGATGTCAAAATGGAAGGCTTGTACTTGGTAGCCATACCAGCGGTATATCGCCCCGCTTCCACAAACTTGTCGCGAAAGTCCTTTGCCGTGATACCGTTGGCTTTTCGGTGTTCGGATGAGAATAGCTTGCTGAATGAGCGATCGAACTCGATGAGTTGTTGAGCTGTCTGTTGCCTCTCGAGAACATATGTCTCTAGTACTGAAGGTGGTGCTCGGCCGGTGAGGACATGGGCCATCTTCCATCCGATGTTGAAGCCATCCTGCAGACTGACGTTCATACCCTGCCCAGCCTTGGGCGAGTGAGTGTGACAAGCATCACCAGTCAGAAAGATACGATGGTCCTTGGTAAAGTGGTCCGCGAGACGCTGGCCAATGACATAAGCTGACCACCAGACAGTTCGCGCGATGTCGATATAGAAAGGGTGAAAGATTCGCTTGACCTTGGTGATGAGGTCCTGCTCCGTGACGTCACGAGCCGAAGCTCCGGGAAGTTCGATGTAGAACCGTACAAGTTCGTCGCCCTCTCGAGGAATGATCATAAGATTTCCGTCGTTTTTGCTCTGAAGCATGGCTTTTTTGCGTATGTCGGGGAAATTCGTGATGGGGTAGACGTCCATGACGCCCCAGACGGAGTCACTTGAGTCGCCGACCATTTTGAAGCCGAGAGATTTGCGGACAGTGCTGTGAGCGCCATCGCAGCCCTGATCACAGCTTGTTAGAAGAAGAAATGGCTAAGTTCAGGGTGAGAACTCACAATGGCGTATTTTGCACGGTACCTGTACGGTTCGCCATTCCGCATGGTGACAACCTCAACCGGATGCTCATCATCATCCGCAATCCTCACACTTTCAACCTGAGAATTATACAAGACCCCACTCGTCCCATTCCCCCTCAACCTAATGATCTCTTGCAGCATCAAATCATTGATCCTCGCCTGGTTGAGAATAACATGCGGTTGGTGACTCAGGCCCTCTTCTGTATCATAAGCAAGATCTTTTCGCACAAGTCCTTCATTATCGTCAGGTGACCAAAAGGCTACCTCCATGACATGATACGCTTCCACCAAAAGACGCTCAGAAATACCCAAGTTCTCAAAGATCTCGACAGTGCGACACTGAACACCGTCTGCTTGACCGATCTCGAGAGGGCCTGGGCGTCGTTCGAGGATCTTGAAGTCGATGTTGAAGCGGGCGAGCCAAATTGCAGCTGTGAGACCAGCGGAACCGCCGCCGCAGATGATGACTTGGACTTTTTCGGACACCATTGTTGAATGCTTATTTTCTAATGTTATTCCATGGTCTCGTTCATTCATTATATCTTCATGGCGTTTACGGGTATGTTGGTTGTTCAACGGCAGTTGGTGTAGGTTCAAGAAAGTGGAGATTCCAGTGGATTTCTACGGCAGATCTTATCGGCATCCGAGTTCCACGGAACAAGCGGAGAAGGGAAATAAGCTCGGATCTTAGCTACGGTATAGCCGCCCACATTATTTCTGGGTGAGCAGGAGTAACCAAACAAACTGCAGCGTGAAGACGGGTGTGATCCTGTCTCCAACGAAATGCGATTTTGACACTCCTAGTGATACCACCAACTGATATTTGGAACCCCAAGGACTCGGGCGTTTCACTCTAGGTCACAAGTGGTCATCGTGTTTCAAACTGGCAAGATGTATTCAATAATATGGGATCAGACGGTCGATACTGGTTGATTTTGCAAGGCTCAGATCGTTGCTTGGAACTCACGGGGTGGAACCTGTTAGATCTAGCGGCATAATGTCAGATGCTCATGTCAGCAAGAGCTGTCAAAGATACTGGAAAGAGTTGTCCAAGATTCCTTTCTCCCAAGAGCACGCACTTCCCTCCGGATATGAGAAAGAATAATGGCCGATTGAGCGTTGTAATCTGCCCAACGGTAGGGTTGGAGAATCGTGACAACTTGTGTAGGCTGGTGGTGTTCATATATCGCCATTTCTCGATCAAACCATTCCACCCAGTTGTCTTTCAACCTTTACGACATTCGTCCCCATAGAAGTCGTTATTGGAAGGTAGCACGGAGACTACAAGCAAGAAGTACTGAGTAAGATTGCTCAAAGATAAGCTCGAAAAGAGTGTGCTGCACAACCGCAGCAGCATGGCTCTCGGATGGCCATGGCCGGAACAAGTCGGAGGTTCTTGATAGAAGTTAGTAGTTGAGCCATGAGCAGAATTTGACACAAACAGGACGTACAAAGTCGGAGTTGGAGACGGCCCAGAGGATGAGGAAGTTGGCGAAGAAAGGAAGACTTGATGTTCATATTTGTGCTGCAAGTCGACGATTGGTTGCCCATTCTGATGTTGCGTACGGGACAGTGGAACATTAACTTGTAGCCTTTCCCAAGCTGCACCGGTCATTGCGTTCTGCTAAGTGTTCAGGCATTCTAGTATAATGTCTAAGTTGTGAGCTAGATGTGTTATTTGCAGTAGAGACTTGTGGCTGAGATCTTAAATCAGTACAGAGAACTTAGAACTTAGTGTTCTGCTAAGTTCCTTGGCGTGTCTGGGTCCATGAACGAACATGTAATTTATGGAAGAGGCCAAGTTCAAGCCTTGACTGGACATTAGAGCTTCATATGCTGTTCGTGGCAAACTTAAGTAGTTGATGATAGCAAGTTGTGAAGGAGAAATTCATGATGAGTATGCAGTTCCTGGTTAGAATAGGTTCTCACAGGACCTATGTGGGAACGCATCCCTTGTTTCTCTCTCGCTAAGAAGTCCCACCCAACGTCCAAGCAGTTCTACCCAAAACTACACCCATGAGCGAATGCCCTGAGGCCTTCTGGCTCCGTGGCGCTGTGGTGCTTCTGTACGACGTGGAGCTGGTCAATTGGAGGTTCTGTTCCCCCACCCCCCCTGGGTGACCACTGGGTATTGCCCACAGCTATTAACGTATTTTGACATTGCCATAGCCACTGGTGTGATTCACCTCATGTGGATCCCCGATGTGACAAGGGCTGCTGCCTCTACATCGATCAACGCACCAGGAGAGTCCCTCCCGCAACTGCAACTGCGATTATCACTGGGCCAAGATCACTGCCATTGAGAAGCTCAAACATGGACTGCACGTTACTGTGACCTGTAGAATAGATCGGTCTCAGTGAGTCATTGGCTTTCGGTGTGATGCTTGCGTTCAAGGCAGGCACTGCAAATTGTGGACATAAGCAGGGGAATGGGGCGACTGTTCAATGGATCTTACACTGCATCCAGGCAACTGTTGATGACAGCTCTGAGGCACCTGATAGGTGCCTCAGGTACCTCAATGCTGGGAGTTCCATGCGAAGCAACTTGAAGCCTCAAGAAGGATCTATGCAAGACCTGGAAGTTAGTGGTCTTAATGAAATTGTTCTTGGTGAGAGAAAGAC
This sequence comes from Fusarium gaditjirri, assembly GCA_013266175.1. Taxonomy (NCBI): domain Eukaryota; kingdom Fungi; phylum Ascomycota; class Sordariomycetes; order Hypocreales; family Nectriaceae; genus Fusarium; species Fusarium gaditjirri. The sequence continues at coordinate 21,080 of JABFAI010000361.1, forward strand.
TGGAGGAGGGCGATATGAAGTGGGCTTTAGAGAATGAAGTGAGTCACAATCGAAAGCAGTAGCTGAGGGTATTTTGCGTGTTCTGGCTCTTGATCTTGAGTACCCTCCTATGATCCATCTCACTGAACAATGCGAGGCGTTTTCATGAATGTTCGACGGTTAAAACTCTCTTGGGAGACATGAACACAGAGTTTGGGGCAGTAGCACGAGATAAATGTCATCCGTGTACCAAAAGAACGGGAGGCAGGTTCCGGTGCTTGGGCAATGCGCAACATCTTGACTATTACTCCTCGGAGCAGTGGCCTGTGCATTGAGGCTGGGGTGGCTCTTCTGTAAACCACGGATTCTTCAACCACAATTGTTGACGCTCCATGCACGCAATTTGTTATACCGCCTTTCCTCAGTTTACTGAGATGCTTAAGTCCCCCGTAATCGTGAAAGCTCTGGTAGAACCTTGTGTTAAGGGGGGGAAACTATCGTGAACTCTTGCTACTCGTGTCAGCTACCTCAAGATTGATCTCGATGCATATCACGGGATGAAGGGCATTCTCTGGGTCCTACCGTCGTTCTTCATCGGTAGTGCCACTCGCAACAAGTTTGCATGTAGTACATACGATGGTATGCTACCTGGCGGTGGTAGGTTACGCGAAGCGATTTTGTGCACCGCGAGCTTGAACCACTGCTAGACAGATGGTGGAGGCACAGCAGCGGCGCACGCGCAGTCCCGCTGTCCCTATAAATTTCGCGTTTCTCCCTCAACCTCTTCCTCCATCAAAACACTTCTTTCGTCAGCAACCCTTCTTCATCAGTGCCCCCTTCCATTGTGCAAACCTTCCATCCTTGAGTTGCGGACACGACGCATCAATCTCACCAAATACACCAAGCAACTCTGGACCGCCGGCGTCGTCTCGACGAGAAGACATTTGCTCAGCACCATTCCTTGCACTTGAGCCCCGAGGTAGGTTCCGTCAGATTTCTCATTGTCTTCTCCCACCCCCGAGTCTTCCCATCTCCACTGATCTGTGACACTCGCGTGTCGACTTCTGTTCCTGCCTCCACTGTCTTCACAATTCCCATCTTATTCGGCTTGTGCCAGCGGCCTGGGCTGAGGCATCTGCTCTCACAACTGCCAGACCTTCGCCCACGACAGCCTCCATTTTCTGTTATGTGTTGTGCTAACTCGATTTTCGACAGTCTTCCGAAGTAAGAAGCGATGACCCCTGAGGCCAGTGAGAAGACCGACATGGTTGCCGAGAAGCCCTCCATGGAAGCGGGGGAGATGCTCTCCAAGGAGTCTGTCGAGAAGCCTAACATGACGGGCCAAGTAACCAAGACTCTTGGAACTCAGGCGGCTCAGGACAGAATTATGGAAGAAAACGGACGGCGTTTCACTTATCGCTTCCGCGATAGCAATGGCCTGATGCTTCCACCAGATGAGCGTTGGACCGACAAAGACGGAAAGTCCCGGGAGTGGTGGGAACAGAAGTCGCTTCTACGTGATTGGGTCCAAGGTCGCATGTCTCGCGAAGAATTCGATTCCCACTTTCCTTATTACAGTGAGCTCAACGCATCAGGAATCTAGTAACTCGTTTTTGCTAATTGGTTATAGTGGGTGTTCCTCCAGAGCATTGTAGGATCGACTATAGGGCCGACAACCGGTCTCCCGAAGAACTCTCTGACACAGAGAACTCAGAGAGCCCAGTGAACCCGGGAGACCCTTGGAGCGAAGAAACATATTTCATGTTGCAGGATAACACCGCGGAGATGCTGCGCGTAGTATACTTTGCTTGCCGCTTCGGGGATGACGACGACCTTCCGCTTCAACCCTGCATGGAGCCCTCCAAGAAGGAGGAAGGTTTCGACAAACGGTCGCTGAAGGAGGACGACAAAGATGAGCCCCGCTATGCGCACCACTACGGCGATGGCGGTGGCCTCCCACTTCGACCGGGCATGGGTCCCCCCAAGACCAAGGAAGAGTTCGAGGAACACTATAAGAAGATTCTAGCTGAAGAGGATGAGTTTTTCAAGATGTCTGAGGAGGAGATCAATGCCAAGTTTCCTGAGTACAGTAAGTTCAGCAGTCTACCTTCTTCAAACTGGCATAATACTGACTGTCAATAGAGGACATGCCGGAGTCCTGTTGCACCACCGAACACGAAGCGTGTAGAATCATGACAGAGCTTGATGAAGCTCGAGAGCGTAAGCGTTCTGAGGAAAAGAAGTGATTCGTACGTGACGAATCCATCAAAAGCACATCTTACAAGCCAACGGTAACTTGCGGATAGTTCAGGAGAGACGAACTGCGGACTGAAACGGCAGAACGGGGTTAGTGCTGGCCTAGAAGGATGAATAGGTTAGTTGGTACCGTACAACCCAAACTTGTCTTTACGGCCAGACCTAGGACCAGCCAATCTTGGCCGCAAGCCAGTAGAATGAGGTCGAGACAATAACGCTGGGTGGACGCAGAATGTTCGGTCAAGGAGTCTTCTAAACATCATCCTAAACTATCCTAAGTTATCATAAACTTGCCTAAATTCCTCAACGCTTTAGAATCATGAAAACTATTAAATCGATGGCCAAGATCATGTCCGAGTCTTAGTCCATGTTATAAAACTCCCTAGCGTCTAACAAACCCACCGAACTGAAGTAGCATGGATGTGTCGTATTGACGAGTGGCATTACACAGAAAGAGACATCTGCACCCTAGACAGGTTAGGGCGGATCGACTTGAGTTGTCAAGCGAGAGCCGCATCTGTCTTGATCGCGGCCGATGTAACTTGGTCACCCGAGATCATGTCACTGTGTATCCCTACGTAACATCACCACTGCATCATGTTTATTTATTTCCCTGGTACGGTTCGACTTCGGCTTGCATTCGAAAGGGCTCGTGTTATAGGTACGGCGCCATGTCTGTTGTTCTTGGCAACTCGATGTTGGTTGGCGGGCTGGCGATGGCTTCGTCTTTGTGGGTTTCGATGGGATGGAGTGGAGTGTTTGCTTCGCTGGCAGGTAGATGCGTGTCGTCTTGAGGATCATCGTGGTCGCGGTCAATCTTTCGCTTGATCTCGATTCTCCGCCTGTAAGATTGTTGACTGTCTTCCGACAACTGAGGCGTCGTTGGCGAGGATATTCCGACATCAAGTACGGACTTCGGGGGCAAAAGCGCTGTTCCTTGTTCCACGGTCTGCGATCTTCATTGTCGGCATGCACGTCATCGACATCGGCATCGTAGATGTTCCTGCGTGTCTTGACCATTTGACTGTCGTTTCTCACCTTTCATCCACCAGGTCTTCATCGCACTTGGGGCGAGAAGTCTCCCGCGTCTTTCGGTTCCATTATGCTTGTGATGTTGTATTGGGAATGTGAAAAGGAAAACACGTTGGTACATCAAAGATCAGGCTGTGACGACTCAGCGCGGGGAATTCACTGACCCTGGTCACTACCGCCACGTACCTCGTCCTACCCCGAGCTGAGCAGAGTGACTGTACTTTGAGATTAGCGATCAACAATCCTGATATTTATTGGACAAACAGGGTCGTTTGGTGCTGCTGGCCCAAAAGAAAACATTTCTTACGGTCAGATCTCAGCGTAATATCGTCCAAAACATCAACCATCATCGTCATTCACCTGCAAGCCTATTTCCTCCCATTCCCAACTAATCGAACAGACCGCGGCATCCCGATGATATCACCGCGAGCCGATTACCCCTGCGCCTGAAATACTTCCCTTCTCAGGATTCCCGACGAAGTAACATGCCACCCACGTCTCTCCTTGCCTAGCTTTCTTCCCTTCTAGTCAAAGCTTGAAAACGGTCCCCATCATTCAACTTCGTTTGCCGCCCCGCCGATCTCCCATTATTCGATCCCGACCGATGATATGTCCTTGGCAATCCTCTCTTCGGAATCCTCTTCCAGTTTTCCGTGGCTGGAACTCCTGCTTTGGCTCTGTTTCGATGAATTAGACAATTCACGACCCCCAATCTTACTCAGGGTCTTCAAAGTTCGTGCAAGTCGCTGAGAATCGCCAACCTTTGATGAACATTTCGTTACAACTGTTCCAGCCCGCGTCTGTGAAAACTCTATGTCGATGAGGGTCCGTCGAGTATCGGTCCGTCGCCATCGTGCGCTTTCCTTGTCACATAGCGGCGATTCAACAAGCACACCCAGAACAATTGGATCACCTCTGTATCTTCACTTGAAGGTGTCTATAGTGCTTGGGCCCCGGTAAAACGGCTGTTACTGACTAATAGCATTGCAGTGTAAACGAGCTATGTGGAAAGGTTACAGCAAACATGAGGTGATGTTACTAAACGCATATCCGTATGTAGCAGGGCCAGTAAATCCGTTTCAGCACTCCTGGACCACTGCTACTCGACTTAAAACCAGAGCATGACGAAAACCAAGTTACTCGACTTGCACTTCTTCAAAGTTGATGCAGCCTGGCCTTCCGTAATACCAGAAATTACGAATCCGTCGATACTGGAAAGCGGCCGAAAGTACAGTGACCAAAGTCTCGCACAGAAGCACTTTTCACACGAGTATTCGTCATATAGAAGATATCGTCACTACGGACATTGGGCAAGTCGGTGGACTCTCAGGCCGACCATTGTGTCGCCCCCAGTCAGGCCAAAGACATCGGGCCGTGGTTCGGCCAACACTAAACTAAGACAGATCCCCAGCTGGAACCTGTTCTCCACATTCCGAACCATTTCAAGGTATAAAATAAGGAACTTAATGTTTGTCAATTTGATGAGCTTCGAGGTATTCTCGCCTCAAGAACAGTCACCCAATCACACGTCATGTCTTCACATTCCGACCCTCCCAAACCCCTTCCCCCAATCCACCGCTTCATCACAACGCACGCCTCGAGCGGCAAATCTATGTTAATCCAAGGAAATCGATGAGCCATTGAACTTCTGGACTGTCAGTGCCGGAGAAGGAAACTCTGCCGACTTTGAGCTAGGCTACATTACCGAAGGACTACCCATACCACTCGCAGACAACAAAGACCTTTCGACATTCAAGGATGCGTATACGAACAAACAGAAGTCAGGGTTGGTGAAGCATGGAGGCACTATCCTTAGGTGCTGTGATATTCCTTCACACTCAAAGTCGCAGATGCATCGCACTGTGAGTCTTGACTACGGCATTCTCATCAATGGCGACCTGGAGTATTTGCTAGACCCAGGGGAGCCCCGGACAATCCACCCGGGGGATGTTGTGATCAAGAGAGGCACCAATCACCAATAGTTCAACAGAACTAAGGAGCGGGCTAGAATTGTGTTCATCTTGTTTCATGCGACTCCGGCAGAGATCAACGGCTGTGCCTTGGGGGAAGATCAAGGAGGGATGGGGTTGCCAGACTCGCATTAAATTTCCCTCGACATCGATAAAGGATACATAGTTTGTATCTTCAAGTGCCACCTTGGATCTGACTCATCGGATTGTACATAAAGCATTTTAAGTGAGTATTGGACCCTTCTCTTGCCAAGCTACATCAGTAAAAGACTTGTCCACATCCCCGAGCATTACAGCAACCCCACTGACACGGTGGATGTCCCTTGAAGTGTCTAACCCCATGCGTACACCGTGCTTCTGGCTTCATAATATCGACCGCCAGTCCAGGCATAGGCGTAAGATGTAGTGCTGCTGTCTCTCGAAGCGATAGCCGACTCGGCCTGTACGCTGCAACTCGTGGCGGCCGATAAGGTTGTGGAGCTGGCTGTTGAAAAGGAACTGGCCAAACTGGCGGTATTGCTTGTTGTGGAACATACCGAGGAGTATGCCAAGCTTGAGGCGGTGGTGCGTTTGGGACCCCCTGGTATATGTGGAACACGTTTCCAGTGTAATGGGTTTGGTGGCTTGGAGGACCAGGAATTGCAAGTTGAGGTTCCGAAGCAACCGCTCGGACAGGCTTGGTTGATGGCTGAGGTGAAGGCATGGATAGAGTTGGTTGAGGGAGAGGAGGCTTCTCTTCTGACGGTATCACTGGTATGGTGTCCTTTGGTATTGGGGTATACTCTGGTGGTGGAGTTCTGGGAGTACTGATCTGCAATACGACTTAGCTAACATTGTCGGCGATATGGCCATGAAGAACACTGACTATCGAAGGGTTTATCACCCACTTCTCCCTTTCCGGGGCAGCAGGTCTTGTGGGTAGACGAGGTGATGCTGTCGAAGAGGAAGCTGATGACGAGCTCGCAGCAACAGACCGGACTGAGGCAGACGTGCGGCTCGGTTGGGTTCTCAATCTTGTTCCTGTAGGAGTAACCAGCATCGGTTCCCGTCTTTGCCCTTGCCGTTGCTGTTCTGCGCGCTCCCTCCTCTCGGCTCGCCCTTCAATGGTGAAGTTTTCAGAGCCCGCATTGCTCATAAAAGAATCTCGGCGGCTAAATGTTGGAGGTTCAAAGGACTGAAAGAAATTAGGATCTGTGCGTCAGTTCTTGTCACGTTGCGTACCGGTTGTTGTCTGTTGAACGCTAGAAAAGCCTGTGCTTCCAATGGTTTGAGCTTCAGTATCAATCCCGCTTTGCTGAGACTGGCGTAAAAGAAGGTCCATGACATTGTCAGTCGCGAATCTTGCTCGGTACTCCAGCTCGGTGTTCCCATACGCTTGCAAATACTCATACAATCGTTCAAGTGCGTATTGCAGTCGTTGATGGCACCGATGAGCTCGTAAGATACATCGCCGTCCAGGAGACGAACCTGGTCCTTGAACTTCAAGTGGGTTTTGTTATGCTCCACATACTGAGCAGCATGCTCGATATTAAAATGAACCTCCTCATGCTCATGGCTCTTCAACTCTTGGGCTACCTCCTGCAGCTTATTAAACACTTGGTCGCAACAGCGTTCAAGCCCTTCAGTTGACGTTGATGTTGACATTTTGCATCAAGTTGATCTGCAACGACGCCGTTCAGAAAGTGGCACAGTCGCCATTTTCTTCAATTCAGGTCCTTCAAATCGTGCCCGGATGGAACGGCACGAGAACAGGACATGTGATAGGACGCCTTGCAGTTCGCCCAGGATTCAATATTTGGCGGCGGCGCATTCTCCGGGTTGAAACGCTGTGGCGCTTTAGCTGCAGGGCTGGACTGGTCTTATCACAATAGCGGCGAATCGGAACCCTTACAGTTGTCTCAGCCCAGATTTGGAGGCCTCAAAATCACGCATCTATTGAAGCTTATACGCCATGTGACTAAGTGGCTTAGGCAGGGCTGAATCGCGAGAAATGACGCAGTAAGTGCATGCGGCTGGAACGTCGAAGGGCAACTCTTCAAGCACCGCTGACGACGAAGGTTATGGCACAGCCATACTGTGCAAGGTACCATACTTCCTAAGATCTTTACTATTTCAATAATTATGGGCAACCACTGATCATTATAAATCGAGTCAATAACCCACTGCGGAAGTTCAAAGGCTTGCATCAGGCCATTGATCGCCAACGTCTCTACTAGCAGACTGTTTCCTCCTAGTCTCTATATACACAACCATGTCAGATGAAAGTCCGAAAAAGCTCAAGTTCCTCTCACTTGGTATTGTGCAAGAGCGTGATCCAATAGGTCCTCACACTAACCAAACTTGCAGATGGAGGTGGTGTAAGAGGCTTGTCGTCTCTTATAATTCTCAAAAGGGTCATGGACATCCTTGGAGCCAAAATGAAACGACAGGACTTGCAGCCATACCAGTACTTTGACCTGATCGGAGGCACAAGCACTGGCGGGTAGAAAGCCCCATGACTTACTGATTGGATATGCGTTAACCTACCTTGCAGTATAATCGCGCTGATGCTCGGTCGCATGCGAATGAGCATAGATGACTGCATCAACGAGTATCAGAGACTTGGGAGCATTGTCTTCGGAAAGCCACGTAACGGCGAGTACATGTTCGATGAGAAGATCCTCGTCCGTGAGACAAAGGCTGTCGTTGCGAAGTACTTGGGCAAGGAGGATGCACCACTTCTCGACCCTCTCGGAGATGATGCATGCAACACGTGGGTATCTCTGAGTTCAAACATGAAGTGTCTTTACTGAATTCATGGGGTTTAGTGTTGTCTATACCATTCCCTACCAAAATGCTGTTCAACAAACAGCTACAGCTCTGCGCTCTTACATCAATGAAGACAAGGACCCGAGACCGAAGGCATGGACTATCTGGGAAGCCGTGAGAGCAACATCAGCTGCACTCACCGTTTTCGAGCCCTTCGTTCATGGTCCACCCGGGAAAGAAGTTCGATATATGGATGCTGGTTTTGGGTACAACAACCCAAGCGATCTAATTCTCCAAGAGGCTAGAAGTCTCTGGGAAGGCGATCACTACCTAACCCTAAACTCCGACGTTGGAGTGTTTCTCAGTCTGGGGACTGGCATGGGGCATATCGTCCGAATGGACAACGACACCGTCATACAAACTGTCACTGCCAAGTTCCGAGCACCCATCAAGGCAGTCGATGCCATGAAGCAGATCGTCACTGGGACTAACAGAATACACCGAATCGTTGCGGATCAATTTGGCTCAAACAGCACTAGGTACTACCGGTTCAACGTGGACCAAGGTCTTGAAGGAGTGAAGCTCTTCGATCACAAGAGGAGAGAGGATATGGAGGTTGATACCGATGCATATCTGGAAAAGTTTGAAGTGGGGAGACAGGTGAAGAAATGTGTGGATGTCATGAAGGTTCTGCCTGTACGAGAACCCGGATTATTGGATAATCGGCACGATGAAGAGGACATCTACAGTCTTGGAGACGATGGAACTCCAGAACAACGGAAGCTATTGGAGAGGCTGAAGGCTTTGAGAATGTAGGTAAACAGTATCAATAAACTGCTCAGCCGCGCCCGCTCATGCTATTCTAGTAACCGTGAGTACTTTGAGCGGCATCAAAAGGACTGGGAGAGTCAGGTCAATAAGCCAGAAGCGAAGTACCATAAGCGTCTTTACAAAGGTAAACTTCACGATACAGCCGTCCATCATAGCTAATTACTTGTTAGAAGTTGAAATTGTCGGATACCTGTGGAACGCGGTCGTTCAAGCCGATTTACTTGATGAGCGAGGTCGAGAGATCTTAGTATCATGCACACCAAATCCAGACCGCCCTCAGCTCAAGGTTACGGATGAATGCAAAGCCATTGCATACTACAGTCCCGCAGACGAAACACCAGAGAGAATTGCAGCAAGAATAGAACTCGCCAACCAAGATCTGTCTAATGCTTTTCATATTCTCCGCCAATTACTGTGCACAGCCGCAGCGTACTGGGAGGAGAATAGCTTTGTCTACTGCTGGGTTGCGAAAAGAATGGGTGGGATCCTGGAACTCTGGGGGTGCCGCCGTGAGGCGAGAAATCTTTACTTGGTGGCTAGAGATGGGAAGGCGAAGATGTTTGGAGTCGATCACTGGTCTGTTAGGAATTTGCAGGATAAGTTGGAGAGGTTGACATATACGCTCCGAGAATAGAGACTTGAGTTGAAATATCTCTATAGGTTCCACAAGGTAGAATTGCGAAGTATTAAAATGGGCGTTCGTGTAGGAAGTCGCGGAACGATGGGCCTTCCAGGCAATCTCACTTCAATTTGAAAGGGGGTAAGTCAGGCAAAAGGAGAGGAAAAAAACTCATTAAATTCAGTAGCAGTTGTGCCGTGATGCCCACTTCCAACGTCGATAATCTATGGTGATGTGTCTTCTTCTCCTTCACAAATCCAGATTCCCAGCTCCTGTGCGTGTATAGCAGCTGGTTCGAACAGTGGGATGTCCCCAACATCTTCTTGCCTCAGCACGAAACCCAGATCTGTACTTCCCAGTATAATTCCTTGGGCTCCTCTTTCAATAAGTTTCTTCGCTTGTTCAACGAACATGCTTCTCGTTGAGTCTGTCACCGAAGCAATGCCTTTCGCTACTTCTTGGAGCATGCCTCTGTTGACCTCTTCAATATCCTCTGGTGTTTGCGGGATCAGAATCTCAAAGCCAGCCCTTTGTAACATGGCTACAAAAAAGTCTGGATCATCGGAATCGAGCATCGAGATTTTTGGGCCGAGCAGGCCAATCTTCTTCATCGATGGATGATTGTTGGTAATGTGGAGTTTGAGACAGTCTGCTATGTGGAAGAGTGGGACATGAGGCGGTGAGGGGTCATCAAATAGCTTTCTGGCAACCTTGTGTGCGAGAATAGCACAGATCGCGATGCCATCCACCCTATCACTCAGCGACCTGATTGGTTTTTTGTAGACCTTTGCAAACTCATCCCAGTCTCCCTTCGTGGCATGCTGAATCATTTCTTCGAGGTTGGCGCTGTACAGATACAAGGGGGCTGACGCTCGATCACCGAGTTTGATTCTGACAACTTTGTTGATTATGTTGTAGTAGAGGGCCGTGACATCTGGTGTCATGCCTCCAAGTAGCAGAAGAGTCCTCATCTCGACTTGTTCAAATTCCCGATTGTAGAGTGTTTGAGGAGAGAGATAGGTGATGGGCAAACATGACTACTTGTAGCAATTATGACTCGAAAGGAACGTGACAATGAAAGGGCGCAAATGTGGGTACACAATGCTGACGTCAATCTTACAACCTCGTTTCGTTGATAAGAACTTATCTTCAACATTACGCACAAAAAGAATCCATATGATATTTCATCTATCCTTCCTATTCCTTCTCCAAACATCTATAGAGAGGCTTTGCTATACGAGAAGGATTGTGTCATTAGAAGCAAAATTCTCCCCAAAGCTCAAAATCTTGATGGCTTACAAAAATTTCTTGACAATAGCTATGCAATCGATCTCGACCTAGGAATTATGACTCAGTATGTTTGCCATTATTAATAGGCGGGCAAATTACCTTGGCGCCTTTGCCCAGTTCTCAAACTGTCACACAGACCCGAGCAGGCTTAGGATTCGGGATCGTTGCAATATCCATAGTAGCGTCAGCCTTTTCTCATTGTCACTATTGAACACAAGACTTACAAACGGCGTTCATGGCAGCAAAGTCATTTGTGTTTGTCAGGTAGATGTTACACTATAATTGAATCCTTGTCAGCAATTATCACACATTCTGAATTTATAGTACCTTGAGGATTTTGTCAAGTCCACTTCCTGCTTCGTGGAGAACAGATTCTAGCATTCCAAGCACCGCTTTCTATAAATATTCAGAGCCAGTCTTGTAGCCTGAGTATTGGATGACCAACCGTTTGTTCAGCAATATCATCGGATACAAGGGCGCCGGTCTTAACATCAACACCGATCTTACCACTTGTGTAAACAAGACCGTTGTGGATAAGAGCTTCTGAGAGGATCGGGGATGAGAAACCTGGCCGGTTGAGAGCTAATCTGTTGGCCATTTTCAGCTGTGATAGCCTGATGTTAGTATCGAGAGAAAGGTATATCTTGCGATTGGCTTTTACAGCCGGCAGCCGACATATATATACCCATAATTGTATGAACTGTATTAGAGAGCTGCGAGTCTCCTGAGGGCATGGAAACACTGCCGAAGCTGGCTCCCAGTTGCTATTCCCCACTAGATTGATTTGGATTGCATGGGTGCATGTTGATGGTCCCATTGAGGGCCAATGATCGAGGGTACTCGTGTTCTTCCGAGAATAACTACAGTTCCTAGTTCGGATACCATGGATTGTACTGCAACAAGAGGCTTGTACAATTCTAGTGCCGAGACATTCATGAATCTCAGACATGGGTAGCGACTACGCTAATCGCCGAAATTCAACACCACAAAGATCTATGCCAGTGAGAAAAAGCACGTTCATCAACCGTTTAATTTTGACCTTCAATTATGGACGATCGTTCGCATTTCATTCTGTTAAATCCTTTCATAACTAGTCACTCGGGAGCTGGAAATTCATCTATGAGCTCGCTCAGCAACCAGTCCACCCCGGTAGTAATACCCGTATCAGACATTCCAGCCATCCACTGTGACAAGCCTTCCGGATATGTCTCATGTTCCGGACCGATGGCTATAGGCATAACTTCCTTTCCTTGGTGCGAATCAGTCAGCATTGTCATTGTCCGACTTGCGAGCACTTCAAAGATATTGCGAAAAGGTGCCGCTTCTGACCACCGCTCGGCGAGAATCACCAGAACCATTGTACAATCTGTACAAGTGTTGCTAACTTCATCATGTCGGGATACTTGTCGTGCTGCGAGTGACATCCACAGACAGTACAGATATGTCAGTCCAGCGAGAAAGAGCTCGTGCAGAGCGCTCCAAGTATATGCCATTGGCTTACCGAAGTATTGGCGTCGGAAAATATGACATGTTTGCCTTGAAGTGTTGAGACATTTTAAAAATATCTCGTCTGACGCTGCGCCTTTGGTATCTGTGATCTGAGGCCGGAAGAGTTGGAGTACAGCATAGTTGTAGTTGGCTTCATACCAATCCGCGCTGACGAAGAACGAGAGTGCACCGCCATCTGGAGGCATCATTGGAGGGGGACGCGCGGCATACCATTCTTCTAACTCGTCAGAATGGTGTTCAATAAGGGCTTGGCGGATCGTAGCATCTCTCAGAGTGCTATCAGAATAGAGAGTCGTTTGGATTCTTCCTATTAATGTACGTATACGAAACCCATGAATAGCATGGGTCATCATTGTCGGCGGCTCGGAAGCTAACGACCTTTGGGCGCCATAGATACCAGATGAGGATATTTGTGACTCCTTGATGTCCATTGGAAACTTTTGATAGTCAGTCATACACCGTTTGATTACGGACCGAAGGGTTTACCTCGGCATCTATCTCCTGGTAATGAAGACTCAGTGGCCTTCCCAACATAACTGCAGCAGAGCACTCCATCACGTAAGCACTCCAGAATGCTCGCTTTTGAAGCTCTCTTTTCAATGGGTTGAGAGTAGACCGTAGTCGCTTCTGATTACGATGATAGCCGAGGTTCACGCATTGGCGAAGGGCTTGTCCACCCAGTTTCCTGTTGCATGTCAAAGGAGGCTATTGTTCAACTGAGAGACCTACCAGTGTGATGTGCCTTTTTCTGAGCGTAAAGAATAGGCTGCTGAGCAAAGGATCGCTTGAATACACTCGAGGTTGTCATTACAAATTATGTCGTCTATGTAGAGCATGGCGGAGACGTATAGCTGCTCTGCTGAGTAACCCAAGCCGGGTTTTAAGAGAGCTCCTATAGCATAGACCTTTCGAAGAAGTTAGACAAGCATATACAGGTTCCATTCAGAGCCTACCATGTTGAGGAAGTAGAGAGGTACGGGATCGTAACCAAGACTGCTCATCGCTTCAAATGGGTCTTCCAAGACTGTTTCCCACAGTCTGAATGTCGGTTCATGCAAGAAGGGATACTGCGGATGTATATTCTGGAAGTACGCATTGCTCAGTTTAACGGCTGTCTGATAGTCTGGCAACGGGCAGGGTTCTGGAGGATAGGATGCATGGCCATGAGATTGGGATCTGGAGATAGAAGAGATTTCAGGAGGTAGTGATGAAACGGCTTGGTGAATAGAGGGCTTCATGAACCGTGCGAAAGCGAACGCAGACGATGACCCAAGATAACTTGGCTCCGCCCCGGCCGCGTTCAGGCTCAGGGTCCCAATCATGGACGAGAGATCATCGAGTTCGAATCTCTCATCAATAGCAGTCGTGCTAGCTTGATCTGATGTAGACGCAGCCTGGTTAATTGCCGAAGGACTTGTGCCAATGGTAGTCCTGGACTGGGCCTCTCTCAGTTGCTCTTCCAATAGAACTATTCTTTGTTCTAATGTCTCCAAGTAGTTCCGTGGCTGATGTCTTTTCGTTATTGGGTCTTCCACCAAGCAATCTACACACCGTTATTCTTGAAGAACACCCTGTGGCTGCAGGTCTGACGCTTACCAAGACCACTTCGCCTACAATTGCTACATAACGGTATTTGCTCATCGCACTAAGTAAACGTTAGCCATGGCATTGGAGCAACGTTGACGGCATTCACCTTCAACTTCCTGTCTTTGCAACCGATGCATGCCACGAGAGTTCGACTTCCGGTTCGCACACGTTGTGCTGCCCCTCTCGCTGGTCGACTCTTAATGACCCCGGACATGGTTGACCAATTCGGCGATCTCGAAACTGTAGGGTAGCAAACCTATGAGTCCTTGTTGAATAAGGGTATTCGAAATTTTGGACCAGGCACGGAAGAATCCGTATTGAATAACAGTTCAAGAAGCTGGATAATGATCAATCGAGTGTTACAGGACTCAGATCTTTTGGACTCAGATCCTTTTTGCGGGTAAGAATGATTGTCAAAGATCGAAGAGGATCGTCATTCCTGTGTGGAGAGCGGACTGCGTACGACACTATCCAAATGAAGCAAAGACCAACTTTCAGCTCCACCAGCTAATCTTCCCCTCCTCGGAAGAATACGGAGGACCAATAGACAAGAACCATTCACCGAGAGAGCGGGGAATTGCTATGATACTGCCCGCGTTATCGCCGGCCAATCGGATACTGTTATCTGCTTGGAGCAGGGGAGCTGTAATAAGGGCTTATTTGCGATAGCAGTATAAACACTTCAAATCACCATTTAGAGAGTACAGTCAGTGGTTAGAACGGAGAACACGTGGAATAATTTGTTTATTTGCAAATCAGACTGCCAGCAAGATGCCATCAAATCTCTCAAGCAAATCCTCGCCAATCCTCGTCGTTGGTGCTGGTGTTTTTGGTCTAAGCACAGCCCTTCACTTGGCGGAGCGCGGTTACACCAATGTCAAGGTTCTTGATAAACAACCGTATCACGAATCTCAATATTCGTATGATAAAGGATGCGACGCTGCCTCAGCAGGTTAGTTTAATAATGTTATTTGTCATGACAAAACTAAATTCCTAATCTAGACATCAACAAAATCATTCGTGCAGCATATGGCAAAGAAATCTGGTACCAGAATCTCGCACTTGATGCAATCACGAAGTGGAAGAAGTGGAACGATGAGTTGAAGGCCGGAATATTCACACCTCCGGGCCTTTTCTCGTCTGATAAACTGTTTGTCAACAACGGAGTTCTTACTATTACTTCAGAGTCGTCATTATCACAATTTGACATAGACACCATTGAGAACATGACCAAGGTAGGCTCAGAGCATACACAGATCGATCTCAGCGAGGCGAACGATGTGGAGCGTGCCAAATCTCAGGGTTTTGAGTTCGCCTTGAATGCTTTTGACCTTAAAAGCAACTCCGCGCTTCTTGATATTCAGTCAGGTTTTGCCTACGCTGACAAAGCCTGCCGTTTTGCGCTTCACAAAGCACAGATTCTGGGTGTGCAATTTCTTTTTGGAGAATCCAAGGGGATGTTTTCAAGCTTTGTTGAGAGCAATGATTCGCAGATAACTGGTGTCAGAACGACCGACGGGGTAGTACATGCTGCAGAGCTAACTATAATGGCCTGCGGCGGTTGGACTCCGTCGCTCGTCACGCAGCTTGACAATCTCTGTGAGACTACTGCTGGAAGCGTGGCACTGTTTCAGTTACCATCCGACAAGGCTTTATGGGATCGCTTTGCACCCGAAAACTTCCCGACTTGGTCGTGAGTAAGTACCAGCCTCGAACTTGGATCAAGACTAATTGGTAACCTCCAGATATAACATGCGCAATGGCAGATATGGAGGCCTCTATGGTTTTGCACGGGATGACAACGGCGTTGTCAAGATGGGTTATCGTGGCACAAAGTTCACCAACCCCCAGACTCAAGCAGATGGCATTGTCAGAAGTGTACCCAAGACTCGATGGACGAAAGACGCTATCCGCCAAATTCCACTCATCGGCGCGAGAGTTGTTAAGGGTTTCGTGACAGACTTCCTCCCCGAGCTGGCGCAATGTGAGGTGAGCACTCGTCTCTGCTGGTACACTGACTCATACGATAACCATTTCGTCATTGACTTTGCGCCTCATACCAAGGGCCTGATGGTCGCAACGGGCGGTAGTGGACATGGCTTCAAGTTTCTTCCCAATCTGGGTGAGCATGTCGTGGATAGAATTGAAGGGAAGCAAAATGAGTATCTAGACTTGTGGAAATGGAGAGGCATAGAAGATGGTGCAAAGCCGTATAATAGTCTGATGGAAGGATTTGGAAGTGACCGTTCTCTTCAGCACCAGTCCTTTACGACAGCTGATGGTTCGTCAAGTCAGCTTAGTCGACTGTAGTTCAGGCAGGTCGCACAGATATTCCAACTTAGCACAAATGGCTTATTATGGGGCATACAGTTCATGATGTAAGCACTCGCCATGTAATCATGTTTCATTACATCTTGATGACAAGTACCTAATCAAATGTCAGGCTAGAATCGGAACCAAGCTTCCTTGAACCTATGACCAGTTCTATTCAATAAGTGGTGTATACCCGTCTTGTGGACACGCCAAAGAGAGTCCGTGGCAAATACCCATATCTCCCTGCAAAAGATACTGCGCGGCATCTTTACTGAACTGGGTTGAATCTAAAGCATTATGTTCACGATGCTTAGTACAAAGCAGACAGAACGAATGAACAACAGCTCCTGCATATAACGACCAGAATTGACAACAGTTGGCCATAAACAACTACTTCAATACTAGCAAGGCACTAGAGACGCTCCGAAATTTCTTAGCAACCGTATCCCGAGACTTCCACGAAAGGCGAAACTTCATAATTCCCAAACTTGAGCTTAGGCTACCCTCGAGACGTCCTTCTCATTGGTGTTATAATCTTTCATCTTATCGTCCCTGGTAAGTCTGTCAGATACGAAACGAAAAGCCAATACTAGAAAGACTCACACATTATCGCCAAGGCCCTCCTCACCATTCACAACCACGCCCTGGACGACCATCTGTTTGGTGTGTCTGTGAGCGTTGAACCATGGCCCACGGAAGAGATCCTCAATCTCTTCAACACTGAGACCAGAAATCTCGGGGATCATGAAATAGGTATAAACGATCGCAACAGCGCACCAGGCACCGAAAAAGACGAACGCACCCCACTGATGAAAGCTTGAGAGGATTGAGGGCATGCTGTACTGCATCGCGTAGATGAAGAGCCAGTGGAAAGCTTGACTGAGAGCACCGCCAAAGGATCGGATGCGGTTTGGCCACAGCTCGCTGCCAAACACATAAGGGAGAATAAAAAGCCCTGTTGACATTAGTAATATCACTTCGTAGACCATGGAGTTGAGACTCACCGACTGCATACCCGAAGGCATGGATGAACAGCGCTGCAATTGCCGCGTTTGATGCGGCTTCAGAGACAGGACCTTTCTGAGAAGTCCTGACATAGACAGCAAGATAGATATGAGTCACCATCTGCAAGCTAGCGCCCACAAAAAGAGTCTTTCGGCGACCAAGAGCATCGATGAAGAAGAATGTAGCGATGAGAATGAAGAAGAACTTGGAAACGCCGTACATGCCGCTTAGGAACATGCTATGGGCAGTGTCACCACCAACGCCGACGATAGCAAGGATGGGGACGAAGTAGGAGGTAATGAGATTAGCACCGGATAGTTGGGCTAGAGCGTAGCAGACAAGGCTCTGTTGAACACGGCGTAGGTTGGAAGCGATGGTGAAGGTTTCCTTTGCGATTGTCCACAAGCTTGAGTTTCCGACTGCCTCAGCTGTTCTGTTGATATCCTCTTCGATATCACTGATCTCATTCCTCACACGAGCATCATCAGTTGGGAGACCGCGAATTTTGACAAGAGTATCAATGGCCTCTTGCCGACGTTGAGCCATAAAGAGCCAGCGAGGAGACTCTTGGATGAAGAATGTCGTAATCATGCAGAGGGCCATAAGGATCATTGGAGTCAGCCAAATAATTTGGAACTGGAGATTACCCACGGGTACGTGGCGGTAGACTCCGAGAGTGCAGAACACAGCTGTGAACAAGCCAAGACCCATCAACAGAGTGAACCATGCTGCGAGAAGACCTCGAATCTCAGCTGGCGCGATCTCGACAATGGACATGGGGCATGTAACTGTCAGAGGTCCAAGCCCTAGTCCTTGGATGACACGAGCAGCATAAAGAACATTGAGGTTTGGAGAAAGGATGGCCATAAGCGTCCCGATGCAGTATATAATGATGTAGAGGCGATAGGACCAGAGTCTCCCGATTCTGTCGTTGATAAAGAATGTGAGAGCTGAGCCAACTCCGAAACCGACGTAAACGATTGAAACGAAGACTCTAATCTCATCGGCGTTTGACCCGGAAATGATTTTGAAATGGTTTTGGAAGCCAGGAAGGGAGGGGATGACCGAGGATGCACCCTGATCCCAGACTATGATGAACAATAAGTAATGGAAATGCAGCTGAAGTGTGCAATGACTTACTGACGGGAAATCCACCAAAGGCATAGACTAATGATGACAGCAGGAGATGTGGATTAAAGATGACTTCACGGGGTGCTTCGCGTATAGCCTTTCCATATCCTGCCAGGGGCGAGTTGCGGAGCATGTCCTTGAAAGTCATGTTGAGTTGTTGAGCATAAAGTTGCATGAATGAGGAGTTATTACTCCATGAACAGTTGTGAGACAAGCGAAGGATATATAACTACTCCTTCGGTTTGTCGTTCCAGATCGCAGGTCATGGCCTTTATCAGACGAGCTTAAGCGATCTTACCCCAGAGATATCAAACCATCGATAATGTACATCATGTTTAGTTAAGCTTGCAGCCAGCCAACCGTTGCGAAAACGTTATCGTCTATCTCTAAGAGTGTAGAGTGGAGTCGGCAATTGATAGTTTCGATAGCTCCGATAGGCCCTTCGTATTCTTCCGAGCTTTGGGATTCTATCGGTTGCATTCTATCAGCCAGCCCCGCTTCACAGTTTGCCTCTTTTTGCGGGGTATGCCATAACTTGACAAGTTCTCCGCATGAGTTTGCTATTTGAAGTCCATTTTTAATGAGTCTGGGAATCGGCTCGATGAGGCTTGTTGTGCGCCTTACCTTGTTAAGTTAACGGAGGTCTCAAAACTTTTGCCGGATATTCTTAGGGGCCAAGAGAGTGATAGTGTGAGAAACATTCTCAGAATTGTTCTTATTATTTCCAATTTGTTATTATATGGGCCGACTGAAGCTGGAGTGCCAGGCAAAATAACTCCTGCCCTCTGCTAGGCTGGAATTTAGGTTCAGTGGGCCGCTATTGCAAGGTCCTGCTGTAGACTTCAGTGCAAGATGTGCCGAGCATGTCTTGTCCAAAGGTGATGCAGTCTATTGCGCTCTGACGAGAGGAGCTCGCGAGAGAAATAGTTGATGTTCTCTGCGTTCAGAGTACGAGTAATCTTGTTAGGGGCAGTAACTAGAGGAGTGCTAAGTTGAATCGTCGTTGATACATTACCGTCGACCTACTTTTCCACCAGGCATTGGTGGTTGAATCCTTTGATACTGTGAATTGGTTAGGCTGAATCACTGGAGCTTGGACACCGATCTCCATGGGTCGGTCCATTGTCTAATTCCTGATAGATTTGTTTCACTGTCTACTATATAGCTAAAGCCTGTAATCCCTAATCTTGTAGCGCACTGATCGCCAAATTGACCACCGCAATGCTGGCTTCTCACTTATTCTCAGGCACCCCGTTCTGAGCTGACAGTGACATGACAGTGACCTGACTTGTCTAGCCATTCTTAGTTAGGCTTGGCCTTCGTCACATTAAGACCGTGCACTTTGCCGTGTACCCATTGGAGAGAAGACGATGTCAAGGTCATCAGTCCTGATGATCCAACGAAAACCGCAACCCGCTGAATCGCACTGAACTTATCCATCATGGGATACGGATACCTATAAGCGTTAGCTGGCGAACGACATTGGATGCTGATAGCTATACTTACCAGCCATTTTGGTAATAGCACAACTCAATCCAGCACCAATAAGCGACAGCCAAAATGGTACTGGTCAGCATCATGCTCCTCGTCGTAATAGTCGCCCGGGGACTGTACAACAGTAAGTCCGGTACCAAGAGCACCGCAGGTACCAGGTGGTATCCAATGTCAGCCCAAGGATTGATGACAAGGTCAGCTGGCATGAGTAATGATGGATCGTGGAATTTGATGGACCAGTATAGGACAGCAATCATGACTTCGAGAGGAGTCGCAAGAAGTGAGATGGTGTCTTTGGTCCTTGAGAAGCCATCATGCCTCGCAAGATCTACGATCAGGCCAAGGGTAGATGTGATAAGAGATAAGGTGAGGCCCACGACAGTGAGGAGCTGAAAGTACCATCCGAAAGAATCAGAGTATGCTGAGTCCCATGTTGTCAAGAGGTAAAAGCTATAGGAAAAGGAGAGTGTTCCAAGACCATGGACAAAGGTCTTGGTTGAGCTAGCCTGTGTAGGCGAATTGCTTTTAATAGTGTATGTCATGTTTAAACTTGGTTGACTTTAATCAAGTGAAGCTATAAAGATGGCTCTTCGCAGGATATGGCAATTATATCAGACGTTGGATGCTATGAATGAGAGCCTACAGAGATATCTATTAATAACCCCCAGCTACAGCAAAATTTTCGCTAGACCCCAAAGTCCACGATAAAAGCTCAGCCTCAGAGGTACTGATAAGATCGCAGCAAGATTGGTTGCCTTTTGCATGGGTGTAATCGCCTACCAGATTTAGTGCTTATTTTTTCCGGTGGAGCGAAAATCGCTCGTGTCTCTGCAGATTTGTCCCCATTCTCTTACATGAGCGGGCTTAAGCAGCAGACAGTAAAAGGCCTGAGAGTAGTGAGAAAAATGCACTTGCGTAAAACGTAAGCGCTGCTGGCGGGTTTCTAAAAAGTTTACTAATATGTTGTCGTAGCTTGAAGACAAGCTTTCAGTTAGGAGTACCAAGCTTGTAGCAGATAGTGCATTAGGGTGGAATGATACTCAAGACAAGAATTACTTGCTAAACTATACATGCAACAGTTCCCAGTGCAAAGCGTGTCAGAGAATAAGAAAGCTGCGGCTAAGATCACAGCCTACATGAGTGATTTCACATGTCATCTTGTTCAACCATACCCAAGTCTTCGGAAGAGATTTTATTCTGCAACATCTCGACTTTTTCGGTACCACGTGGCGGAGCATCATTACCTCAAATGGCCGAACGATGCCCATGATGGGTATGTCTATGCGAGGCCAATGCAGCAGGGGTCATACAGCTTTCAAGTAAGCGCCCGTAAACCAGCTGTAGCTATCTACGTCTTCCAAGATATGACTGATTAAAAAAACCCTCAAAATATGACAGTTTCGGATATCTCGGGCCACTTTTGGACTGCAGGAGTATTCGTAAGGCTTACAAGGCGCAGTGCATATGCAGTCCTACGGCATTAACCAATATTTACAAGGTATCTTGCAGAAAGAAAGTGGATCTGCGGAAAACAGGCCAGAAGAAGTAGGAGCATCATCGTTTTCTTCCGTGTACTACCATTTCTAGAAGGCTGGTGGAAATTCCCTCATTTTAAGTGCCTATTCTTGTACTACACAGTGGCTTGTAGGTTTCAGATGCCCTTCGATTCACTAATACCAAGCTTTGTGAGATCCTGACATGTGAAAAGGACCCATTGTACGCGGCCTGGCCCGTCCGCAAGACACTAAAATAGTATACATGACACCATGCCAGCTGGCATCTTAGACCCTAATCGTGCATGAGATAAGTAACATCGCGGGTATCCTGACAGAGCTAGTTTACTCAGCGGCGCTTATAGGACTTCACCCTTGACTAGCAGGGCTGAGCGAGTCGGTCCCGAAGATCAGAAGCTGTTCCAGACCCGAGAGTACCATAGCAAAATCTTTGAACACGAAGGTTTGAATAAGATATAGATTATGGTGTCGTACATAAGTAGCTTGGATCTATAGGTCGACATATTTTTACACATGTAGTTGACAACCACTGTCACTTGTCACTGAAACCATGTTTCTCTCCATTATACCCATCATCTCTATTGTGCTCTTAGCCTTTGTGCTCAGACCTTTGTTCAACTATTACCGTGGCCCGCTTTCACGCCTCCCTGGACCATGGTACACCCACTTCACTGGTCTTCCATTGCTGTACACCAGGGCAGTTGGAACGAGCCGTCAGCATCTTCGCCATCTTCACAAAGTTCACGGCCCAGTAGTCAGAGTTGGACCAAAAGAGGTTTCAGTTAACAGCGTCGATGGCTACTACAAAGTGCACGGCGTCGGCAGCCATTGCCTTAAAGCACCCGTCTTTGACCACATCCGGTTCAGCCACTCATCTATGCTCTTCACCATGCGAGATCCCCGTATTCACTCTGAACGAAAACGGATCATTGGTAGGGGCTTTGCGGCAATAAAGGAAGAACAAGAAGTGAAGATTAAGCGACTGGCTAGTCAGGCAGTAGCCAACATCAAGAACGAGGCTGAGAAAGGCCAGGCCGATGTCTACAAATGGTGGCGCTGTCTGGCTGTAGATGTCGTTAGTGAGATGTCTTTCGGCAAATCCTTCAACTTGTTACATTCGGGTGGGAAAGGTCTCCCCTTATATACGGCTTTGAGTAATGCTGGTCCATGTGTCGTCTTCCAAGCAGTGCTCCCTCGCAGGCTCATATCTCTGTTCAAGTGGTCTCCTGTTGCCTGGCTTAGAGACGTTGGTTTAGTCGCTGAAACCATCTTTAATCGAGTCACAGCAGCTTTGGGAGAACTGCGAGTTTCGTCAAATTGCGGCCCAAGTATCGCACGTCACTTGTTGAGCCAAGAGGTGAAAGACAAGAAACCTAGCTTGAACGACGATGAGTTAACCTCTGAGGTCAGCATGCTTCTTGTTGCGGGCTCGGATAGTACGGCTACTACTCTGACTTATGCGACATGGGAGATTGCCAGAGACGCAGATCTCCGGACGCAGATCGAGGAAGAGGTCAATTCCTTACCTAATAACTTCACGGCCAAGGATGTTGAGGTTCTACCACTCTTGAATAGTGTCTTGGAAGAGGTACTTAGGATGTATAATCCTGCAGGAGCACTTGTGGAGAGGCTCGTACCTCCGAGTGGAATCTCCGTTCATGGCTGGGATATCCCTGGAGGTGCAATGGTTTACACGACTGGATGGCTCATTTCCCGCCTTGAAGATGTCTTTCCTCAGCCGGATAGGTACGTTATTTCTCTCTCTAACGGTATGAGTTTAAATGCTAACTTGAGAAGATTCGATGCTACCAGATTCTTGAGTCCAACCCCAGAAATGAAACGAGCACATGTCCCTTTCAATATCGGCGCAAGGAGATGTGTTGGTATGCATGTGGCTCGGATGGAGATCCTTGTTACCTTGGCTATGCTTTTTCGTGAGTGTAGAGGCTTAGAAGTGCATAGTGAGATGACGGATGAAATGATGACACAGGTTGGGGAGTTCTTTATAGTTCCCAAAGCAGGACGGTGTGATATTGTTATTTGATGATAATAGAGTATAAAAACTTTGATTCTGACATCTTTTATGCTATGAGCGCTGCCTGAGCAACTTTGTGACTTTGGTGCAAGTCATGAGGGAGAGTGTTTAGGATTGGCAATAGGGACAGCTTCTATCATGTTGCTATTCAAGTGAGCGCCTCTCTATTGATCAGACAATTTGGTACAATGTCTTAGTAGTTAGGTAGTTAGATGTGTTATTTGCAGGAGACTTGTGGCTGAGAGCTTAAAACAGCCGACAGAACTTAGCTCTATGCAAGTCTTAACTTTAGATACCCGCCCAGACTTAACTGCAAGAGTCAGCCGCTGCTGTCTACTGACGCTATATGCAGCAGAAATATAGAGAAAATGCTATGCTTGAGTGGGTAGATACAGTATACACCGCTTATCTACGTCCTAGGAGAGGAAAGAAAACCTACGAGCTTATCCTAAGTGATGAAATTAGGTAACTCTAGCCTAAGATTAGGGCGCTCTTTACTGAGTTTATTCTCGCATCCTCTTCTCACGCCCTGGCCTTTCTTGCTCCCTGGCAGCATCCTTCAATAGGCGGCATCTGAATTGTCTAATTCGCCACTAACATGGGCCAAAGTTTACAAGCACCGACCAGCGGCGATCTCTTTAGAACGCGGCAGTCACGTCACCGCCCCCTCGGCATCAGCAGCAAATGTAATCATGCGGAGTTGCTAAAGATTGGTGGTGATGAAGACGGTAGACCCAACAAGGTCTCCAAATATGGCCTTCTCACTTTGCGTTTAGGTTATCTTGGATGCCAGTATTACAGAAATTATGCTTCAGCCTATGATGTTGTTTTTGCAAACTGCCACTTTGGCTCTGCTTGCTGTCGCGGCGACGGTTGGAGAGGGGAAGAGCAATCACGCAACATGGCTCGACAAGTCTCTGCCGACCGAGACGAGGCTGCAGGCTTGTATGAGCTAGCTCAACGAACCTCAGATTTATTCCATGGGCAAAGGAGACACGGTGGGAGGTTCCATCAATCATCCGTGCATTCCCCGATTGCTCACTATAATATAGCTTGACGACCACGGCACTGGCCTAAGCGCCTGCATTGGCCATATATCGGGCGCGGTAAAGTGAAGGGCTCGATTTTGGCTACAAGTGGTTCGACAAGCACGGTATCGGGCCTTGTTTCCCCTTTGGATTCGGACTTACATACAGCAGATTCAACACCAGCGACCTAGCTGTCAACATATGCGAACAAGTTATAACCGTCACCACAGTCCTCAAGAACACGGGGTGTAGCAAAGCTAAGGAGGTTGTCCAGGTATACGTTGGCTACTCGGAGGAAGCCGACGAGCCTCCAAACCTACTCAAGAGATTCAGCAAAGTTGAACTAAGCGGAGGCAAGTGCTTGCCCGTCTCCATAGAGATCAAAAAGGATGATTTCCGTATCTGGGATGAGACGAGAGATGGATGGAGGCTTGTGCCAGGGATATACGAGGTTATGCTTGGCTTCTCCTCCCGTGATATCAAACAGAGCAAGAGCGTTTATATCTCACAATAGCACGTTTAAGCATAGGAAACTAAACCAAATAGCAATGAAATATTTCGTGTTGTAATGGTCTCTAATGTGGCATGCTAGCGAGTGAAATCTGAGCATGATCCCATGAAGGACCTAACGAAAGATCATGTTGAGCTGAGGAACTTGTTCTAAATAACCCAGTGCTACCGCATTAAAGGCTTATGCTTCAGTGCTTATCACGTCTCGCAACAAGGCATCTAAGTCCAACGTGTCCGAACTCTCAAGGTTAAAGGGTAGGCCATTTCCCAACGAACTCTCCACAAATGCTGGCTCATCAAGGAAAGGTGGTCCCCATGGCTCGTCATCGATTTGATCTAGCACTCCCCCTCGAGGAATCCCCGGAGCCGACATTGGTAAATGTGATCGTGCACTTCTGTTTGGTGTATTTGGTCCTTCGGCCATAGAATCATCCGTGCCGCCATTCATCATCAGGTTCGTAAAGGTAGAGGTGGAGGGAAGATTGCCAAGACGTATTTGGTCCCCAGTAATTGATTCTTGGCGAAGCGATACTCCATCATCTGGTTCCAAAGCCTGTCCGACGCTCGGCTCTTCTGATATCTCTGAACTTTGTTCGCGTCTGATGGCGTAGCTTCTGAATATTGACACCATAGCTCTCTGTACCGTCGATCGGAGCAGTTGGGCAGATGCATCTGGTCGGACTACAATTCCATTAGACTCCAGCTCATCGAGCATGATGGCAACTCCTTCTCGCTGAGCAAACTCCTGGATCCGGCAAAAGTCTTCGGACTGCGTTGAATGAATGTAAATTGTGGCAGGGGGTTCCATATCAGGAAACAGGATCGACCATACTGTATACCATTGTTGTTCCACTGATCCCTTACTCTTGAGGGAGAGTTGGTTCTTCTGTTGTTGAGATATCCCTTCTAATTTGGCCGAAGGACCTCTTGTACATGATCTTGCCAGCGCGTGTGAGTCAAAGAGATCAAATTCTTTGAAGGTTTCGTAACATATTTGACAGTAATACTTGGGTGTATGTCGACGCGTTAGATGTTGTTTTAAGTGTGCGATTGTGTCGTTCTTCTTCAAGAAGCAATCCCAATACTTTCCCGGATCGGCTTTCCAGTAAGGGCATGCCAGAAATTGATACCGCCCGTCACATTGGGATTGACTTGTCTTGCCTTTCTTCTTGGGTGGCTCGTTCTCTCGGTCATTGTTTTCATCCTCATGGTCGTGGTTTTGTCGTTGATTCTTCCGTCCGCTTATCGTGCTCGCTGTGCCCCTATTCCCAGAAGAGCTTGCAGATCCACCCTTTCCAATCTGCTTTCCTTTAGAACTACTACTATTCGATTCGCCTCTTGCCATCAATTCGATCTGGTCGAGAATCGCTAAGCGGCAGAAAATTCGGCTGAAGATGCGGTACCCTTGGCTGTTAATATCAACCCGGCCTTCTGAATCTTCAGAGATTGAGACAACATCTATATCGGATGAAATGGTGGGGGAAGATGAAGGATCCCGGGATCTTATGCTCAGCCTTGCTGCGTCGGGAAGCTCGATAGACTCCTTTGAGTCTTCAGGATGTTTCCTGGACTTGACTTTGAACTCATGACTAGGGCTTTCACCCAGGTTACCGACTTTCCGGCCATGATCCTGTAGTATCTTGAGTGAGACTGTCTGTAGTCTTCGGGGAATTGGTGCATCCAGGATGGATAGCGGTAGAGCTTGTTGGTCACTGTCTTGCAATGCCTCAAAACGCTTTTCTGGACGTGTAGTACTCTGGCCCTTCCAGGATTTTAAAACCTCATGGTCATCACATTCCCATTGTGAATTGACCTCACTCAATGGAACAGCCCCAGTGGCTGAGGGAGCAGGAGCAAAAGCTGCGGTTGGTTGCATGTCTGAGAATATGCATTCGTGGTCCATTATTGAGCAATTGGAGCATTTACCACCAGGTGCACTGTCTTTACCACTGCATCTGATCTGTGAGGTATCAGTAGCTACTCCTGATCTGAATACACTTCACCTCGTAGTAAGACCAACCTTTCGCTTCCGACAATATTTGCAGGCAATCGAGATTCCCTGTCTAGGAGTTGACGCACTATCGCGGTAATAACTGTGATAGGGGTCGGGTCCAGGAGTGGGATATATATCAGTCGCAGAAAATGCAGGAAGGCGAGGCGGCCATGGCGTTTCTGGTGGAGGCGCTCTAGAAAGCTGGAAATGCGGGACACGCCGGTCACTGACGCTGGAAGTGTTGTTCAATGGCGGGTAGTTGCGAGAAGAATATTGAGACTGTTCCGATGGGCCTGACTCTACCTTCGATAGTCCCTTAGTGGGCGGAAGTCCATTCATGTTTGAGACAGCTTGAGGGCAGAAGAATGAGACACTGGATATTTGTGTATGCCCTCAGTCGACAGCTCATTGTTTCGCAGTCAGCCAAAGCATTTAAGGATAATATATCGCTTTCGAATCGGCGAAGTTATCTTCAGTTAGCAGTTGACATCCGACGATGTTGTCCAACTCGATTGACACGGATTTAACATGAAATGGGGTCTAAATCTTATTTGAATAATAAAAATTCGAAAGCAATAACATCATTTGGGGGGTTCGAAACGTTGCTGAGGCGTGTGCTGACCGCACATATGTGCTTATGACTCTGGTTGGCTACTCATCTACCAATCACATCTCGTCTTTCAAGGTCCAAGAATTCCTCCAATTATTGCTTGTTTATGACCTGGTCAATCTCTTTCACCGCCTCAAATAGATCATTATCATGATATTTCCTCGCAACCACCTGCAAATTGATAGGCGCTCCCTCAAAATCACCCTCCTCCCAGAATTGTCTGACCTGTTCCTCTTCCTTACTCAAAGGCACACTGTCCGGGCGATAGCTCTCAGTTCCTTTAGCGCCAGCCTTGATAGGCGTCGGGATCACAATGCCGGGGTAGTCCACGTAGTTCCAGAGCGCCGTGTAGTTCCAGTAAAGCGCTGTCTCGTGAGAGCATGCCGGGCCAACAAATACAGGGCAAATCACAAAGTCAACGTCTTGTGACTCCCAGTGCTCTGCAAAACGACATCTGAAATCATCGCGCTCTACACGAAGCTTGAGAACGCCGTTGGCATCGAGCCCAGGACCTTCAGCATCTTGAATGATCCATTTAGTTAAGGTATTCATAGGTTCATTCGTAGCTGAGAGGTATTCTTTGACTGTCTTGCCACCATCAGGCCAGTATGCACGACGAATACTCTGCATGGCTTCCTCCATCCCGTAGGGTCGGAAAGGCTTGACATCAAACCCTTTCGATTGGAGCTCCCTGGCTGCCCACTCAAGAGCCCTTGTTACGGGAGGCTGAGGGGCGATGAGCCCGTCATTGATCATGAGTCCGATCTTTAGCGGCTTGTTTTCCGTCAACCTTCCCGTCCACTGAAGAGGGATAAGTCGAGGGTCTTTCAGCCAAGGGCGAGAACCGGAGACGACCGACATGAGGAGATCAACATCCCGAAGCGAGGTACACATCGGTCCAGCTGAACACAAGACATTTAGTTCAGCGGCGAAGCCACCCGGCAGGAAGTCTTTCTGGGGGAACACGTAGGACGTCGTCTTGAGACCATAGATTCCACAGAATCCCGCTGGTCCACGAACACTTCCTCCAATGTCTGTGCCAATGCCCAAGACTGAACCACGAAGGGCGATGAGAGCGGCTTCGCCACCCGTAGACCCTCCAGCCGATAGATTGATATTATGAGGATTCAGTGTTCGTCCCCATGGTGATGTTGTCTCAAGATGCATGATTGACTGCGGTTGATTCGTCTTGCAGAACAGCACAGCACCAGCATCTCTGAGAATCTTGACCATCTGACAATCCTCTTTGTCAAGCTTCCGAGTCGCCAAGTATCCAACATTTGACCAGTGGTTACTGGCAGGCATGTGTTCCTTGATACTGACTGGCACGCCATGCAAGGGACCGCAGGTCATTCCAGTGTTGTCTTGATATTGATCAAGAAGCTTGGCAGCCAATACTGCCTCTTCGAACCACCATTGTGTCAAGCAGCATGTAAGCTGATGAGCGATGATAGCTCTCTTCGCAAAGGCAGTGACGACAGCGACAGACGTGAACTTTCGTGATGCGATTGCAGCTGCTAGTGCTGTAGCGTCATAGTTCTCTGTGATGTCGATTTCTTGATCGGTCAGGATGCCGCAGGATTTAGGAATACCGGTTACGTTCTTTGGGGGGTTGTCGATGAGGCTTTTTGGAAGACAGAGCTCGTCTGGGACGGTGCTGCCGAACTCCTCAAGGATGGATGTCCGAAGAGCTTCATAGTCGGGTGGACCGGTCTGGAGAGGGACTGGCTGAATGACGGGGACGATTTTCGACGACATGATAGCGATGACTTTTTGATAAGACGGTAGATAAGGGTTGAGGTGCGAGGCGAGGTGTCATCAGAGGTTGCATTTATATACGTAATCGCGGACTTTTCATCATGCCGAATTGAGTGGTACGAGCTGGCAATACCAGCACAAGCCATCAATCAAGCCCCCCATTTTATTCTGCTGCTCTGACGTACGTCTTCTGTGCTACACGAACCATGATAAGAACCCTTGCCAACCATTCATTTGGAATGATGCCTAGTTGCATGGCAACCAATCAGATGTAATAGCGCGTACCAGCATCAAGTTCCCCGCATGGTGTTCATGATCGCGGTCTCATAGACTTTCCCATTTCGTCAATTCCTACCGCTAGCGATCTTCCTATCGACTGAGTAGCGGTAGTTGATAGTGCGGACTAATCTCTCTGTGCCCGCATCAGTGAGTTTATCATGCTTGCCCCGCGTTTCGCTTGTAGATGCCAAGGGACCACGCCTAGAAATGCCTAAATGGTCAAGACCTAGTCCTGAAGTGATAAGGCGTCTGTACATGGCTTATTATCGATCATGGAACTGCCGCGCGAGGGATCGTCGCTGGAAGCGCTCCTTATGTCCGATAAGTGATATCTCATGGTGGAGTGGATCATGATAGATAGATTAAGCGACATGCCTATCAATCGCACGCATATATACTTACGCTCCGGTACCAATTACCAGTGGCTAATAGCATCTCTCTTCACTCTTTGAAACTTCTCCACAACATCACTTACACCATGGCTCAGGCCTATTCTGAAGTCGTCCCCGGCACAGTCCATCTGGTCGATGCTGGTCGCAGCGATGGCAATGACATTGAACTTGTCCCTCGTCCCAGCGACGATCCAGAGGATCCCCTCAATTGGAGCAGACGACGCAAACTCATCTCAGCAGCCATGGTGTTCGTTTACACTCTTGGCGTTGGTCTCCCCTCTACCTTGCAGTACTCTGTCCTTGTCGAGATCTCCCAAGACACGGGTATCTCTGTCGCCGACTTGGTTCAAGGCACCGGCGTCATGTTTCTCTTTCTCGGCTGGAGCTGTCTGTTCTGGCAGCCTATTGCTCTCACATATGGAAGACGCGGTGTTTATCTCATCTCTACTCTCGCCGCTGTTCCATTGATGGTATGGACTGCCTATTCGCGCTCTGCTGGCGAGTGGTACGCTCATCGTATCCTTCTCGGCTTCTTCGTCTCACCTATTGAATCCCTCCCCGAAGTCAGTATTCCTGATATCTTCTTCGCGCACGAGAGAGGAACATGGATGAGTTTATATGTCTTTGTCTTGTTTGGCTCCAATTTCTTAGCACCAGTGGTTGCTGGCTTCTTCGCTGATGCGTACGGTTGGCGGTGGACCATGCATTTCGGTGCCATTTTCGCTGCATTCAGCTTTGTCATCCTGTTCTTCTTCATGGAAGAGACCATCTATTTCCGTCCCACTTTTGAAGGCCTCGAGGACCCAGATGACCCAGTGAAGGGTCAAGCAGATAATGATGTTACTGCCGCTCAGAATGTCCCTGAAAAGTCGATAAAGGAGGGTGCTGGCGCTATCATCAATAGTGATCAGCTTCAGGGCACCGTGCACACAAAGAAGAGTCTCGCCACTCATCTCAAGCTCTTTGCGAGAAAGGATGGTCGCCCAACCAAAGCAAACATGTTCAAGTCCATGTTGTCTCCTCTTCCGCTCATGGTTCTCTTCCCCAATGTTGCTTGGGCAGGCTTCATTTACGGCATTAATCTCTGCTGGTACAATGTCCTGAACGCCACCACCAGCCCTATCCTCAGTGCATCACCATACAACTGGTCTACAAGCATGGTTGGCCTGATCTATGTCGGTCCCATCATTGGCGCTGTTCTAGGATGTCTCTGGTCTGGTGTCATAGCCGATCGCATCACTCTCTCGCTTGCTCGTAGGAACAATGGTGTTCGAGAGCCTGAGCAGCGACTTTGGCCATTGGCATTATCTGCCTTCTTATCATGCATCGGACTTATTGTTTGGGGCGTCGGCGCTGATAACGACATCCACTGGGCTGGCCTGGCAATTGGGTTGATGGTTCTCACTTTCAGCTGTGTCACTGGTGGATCAATCGCTTTGTCTTATAACGTCGACTGCTTCAAGGATATTAGTGGTGACACTACTACTTCCATCATCATTATTCGCAACACACTGGGCTTTGCCATCTCATACGGTATCACGCCTTGGTATGTTAACATGGGTCTGCAGAACTGTTTCATCATGGCCGGGTTCCTGTCTCTTGGATGTACCAGCACGTTTCTGTTCATGATTTGGAAGGGCAAGAGTCTCCGACGTCACGCGGCTCCGAGATACTGGGATCACGTCCAGAAGATGTTGCAGCACTAGGAATAGCATCATTGGGTTAGTCGGTGTCATTCTCTTCTGTAGCTAAGTAGCGATTTCGAGTGAGTTACCACGTATTTAATAAGCCAACTTGTCCTTGTCTGTCCCAAATATTCTCAATATGTTCTCAAAGCCTGCCTCTCTATCATCAGCTCCACTAGCCTTCCCAGTTTCCAAAATGCTCTGACGGCTCTTCAGAAGTTCAGTTGCCACATCGCGCCACTGGACCTCAGTCTTCTCATGTTCCATTTCGGGCATCAACTTCAAATCCAGTTTAGTAGTTGCCAGTCGCCCATCTCGCTTTTTGAATTGGCCGTCAACAATCACAGCATCGATGTCAGAAGGTGCTGAGTGCAAAATGATAGCACCGATCGGATCTTCTTCAGCGGCACAGATCATCGCAGGGCTCAGTGTATCCCAAATCAGAAGATCAGCAATTTTACCCTCCTCCAATGATCCAATCTGGTCGCTCATCTTGATCGCCCTTGCACCGCCAATTGTCCCAAGCTGGAATACCTCTTGGGCAGAGACCTGAGCTCTGGCAGGGATCTTTCCTGCTTCAAGGATTCGGCCATTCCGACGAGCACGCTCAGCTTGAAGGCCAACCTTCATCTGAGCCACAATACTGCCGGTGTTGTTACTGTGACAATCGATGCCAAGAGAACTAATCGACTTGGCATTTTGCTGGAAACACACGGGCCAACCATGACCCATCTGAAGCTCAGTGTCTGGAGTTGAAGAGATTGCAGCTCCGACTTTCTGAAGCTTTTGTGCATCTGAGTCGTTCAATGGAGTCGCGTGAGAAAGAAGAATGTCCTTTCCCAAGAGCCCATAACTCTCAAGCAAGTCTACCGTCGAACCCGCTGTAGTTCATTTCATTAGCAACAAGGTAACTCCAAAGATACATGCGAACTAACGGAGAAGGCTTGGGACGTAGTGAGAAGTTATGGTCTTGATGCCCAAGCCCCGAACTTGGTTGAAAATGTCGACAACGACATGTTTTGGAAGATAGAAAGAGTCAAACGCGAAGCCCATCGTCACCCGACCGTTGGCGAACGGACCTGCCTTACACAATGAGTTCAGCTGCTCAAAAAGCCAGACTGGAAGTAACTCTTCCTCCATTTCAAAAGGCTTCCAGGTCTTGACCCTACCAATAGGACAGTAGCAGTAGATAGACCTGATACCAGATGAGATGGTTGCTGAAAGAGCCGCATTATCTTCGCGTCACCATTAGTCACATGGCTCTTGATTGTATATGTATGAAATGTAGCTCACTGTGCTCTGGAGAGTAAGAGATATGGGCATGATCCACGATTGTAGTTGTCCCTGCCTCGAGGGCTTCAAGACATCCACCAAGCTGACCCCAGAACACATCTGTGGGTTTGTAACTGTGCGATGCCATGTTTCCTGGTATATGAGGTGTTAGTAGCCTGTCTCCCGAGTCATTCAAATAACACCAACCTGGTACCATGTACTCCAGCAACGAATGATCAGCGTGCCGTCCTTTAAGCTGAGTCTGCCAAACATGGTGGTGAGTATCGACAAATCCCGGCGAGATAATCTTTGTCGAGCAATCGATCACCTCAGTAAAATTAGATGGAGGATCGATGTGAGCTGCGATGCGAGCAATTTTGTTGCCCTCGATCAGCAACGAATGGTTCTTGAGTGGGACCACATGGTCAACTCCAGGGCCCTTTGGAACAAGAAGAGTAGCGTTTTTCAGCAAAATCGGCTGGTATGAACACATTTTTGGAGTCAATAGCCGGTGGAAAAAGGTAAAGAATCGAAAAAAATGGTCCTCAACAGTTCTTAAAGGAAGTGCCGTAGACTCGGACTTATATGCCGTCAGTACCGAGAACAAAGAATGAAGCCACAACCGCATTCCTGGATGAGGGGTTATCACTGCCATGTGGATAAGCGATTCAGTGTTTGCCAATAGTAAGGCACTCTGATTCGCTTCCTGCATCCTTGGCTTGGCATAACTAGCTGCCCAATGCCACCAACAAAGACATTGATTTAGCCTCGAATAAATGGTATCACGTCAGCCACCGTTTCAGAAACCCTTTCCCATTCCCACGCGTTGGTTGGTTGCATCGCATTTGTCCATCTGGTGCTAACTCAATGTGATTCTCACTGCTCTTATGATTGCCGTTTACGTCCTAACTACGTCACATTCGGCAACAGGACTGCTCCGAGGTCCAGGCTGTTTTCTATGCCTATGGATCTATTACTAATGACTTCTTACAAACCCAAGACTTCGACATTGCGTCGAGGTGTCGGAGGATTCAGGCCAACGTTATCTATGGAGCTTTCTTATAAATCAGCTGTCCTGGGGTCCTGTGCCCCTCTACCAACTACTATTCTGCCATTCCGCACCCAACGCAAATTATAGCCTGTAAACTGACAGCGCCATTGTACTTTTGACCTGAATATATAATGACGCTAGCTATAAATCTCGATTTAATAGCCCGATGTGGCCCAAAGGTTCTACTCCAAGGATAAATAGCACTAACTGACTAAGACTTTACTACGTGTAAAACTAAGGAAGCTTTTTTAAGTTCTGAATGTGGTGTTATCTTCTCTCCAGAAAGGATTTAAAGATATCGTTAGATATGCTATTAGGATTCTGTTCGGGGCTAAGTATTCGCACCTGAGCAAGCTGCATCACCATAGTGCTTAGTAAAAGTCCGGCTCTATATCCAACTGGGGGCTTGGTGTAGGGGGATCACGTTCGCTTTGCATTGTTTCGAATGCCTGCGAAAGGTCGGGGGTTCAAATCCCTCAGCCTCCATTTTTGCCTCTGGTGTTGCCTTTAAAAGATAAAAACTGTCCCGTGATTTTTACAGCTGCAATCAATCTGGTGCTCATTTTCCCTTGCTGCTGTGCTTGTCGCAATAAACAATTGGGCTGCTTGCTCCCTATCTACTCCATTGCACAGGCTTCCCGCTAAACCATTGTCTTGAAATTTCAGTATCTTACCAGATGTAAACAATTAGCTGACGGGTTTGTCCAGTATTATAAACCGCATCATCAGAGTGGCAGCAACTGTTGTTAGCTGATTCGGCTATTAATTCGTGGGTGGCTGTGTCTCTTTCGATTGTTTAAGGGCTAGCCGCCACCCTGAACAGAATAGCACCGAAATACCTAATGAATATCGCCAACCACAAAAAGAACAGAAAATACAAAAGTAAACTCCGATGGAGGGAGTCGAACCCTCCTCGCCGCGGTACTATTTCGTAATGAAAACGCGGAATGATAACCGATACACCACACCGGATGTTTAGCTGCTCATCAGCAAATTTATTCCACTCCATATCGGCACGCCTGACCTAGTTTAGGAGCTCCTAGACTATCTATGAAGCGTATATGGCTCCTAGATATTTAGTATATCCTTTTATATACTTAAATATTTACTTCCTTTTATTTTATATTAGGCTCCTCAAGGTTAGATGTTATTAGTGATATGTGTTTTCCTATTATTGTTCTCTGGCTAGCTTGGTTAATTATAAAACGATGTGTACCAAAAACTTTGACAAGTCAATGCCTAATGTTCCTATACAACATACTAGACTGTATTATTTATTACTTATTATACGAGATCCTACTGCTCTGTAGTCAGTTCGTTGGACTAAATTACTGATTGCAAATGTGAAGCTCCAGGGTATGGTCATGAAAACCGCCAAGGATTGCTGGTAGCCTTACTTATAATGCTGATTGCATTTATCCTCAACGCTGTAATCCTCCCAGGACATTTGCTGGGAATTGACTTATCCTAATGAGAATAAACTCTATTATCCTTTTTTTAATCTTCTTTTCATTATGAATCTTACTGAGAAGCTTCGCATCACGGAATAACACTATCCACCAAGAGGTCACATAACCACTTACAGCTTCAATCATGCTTCGAATCATTGAATACAACAGATTGAATTATGTAGACCACTCTTGATTCCCAACTTTGTCGCTAAGGCCGATAAAACTAAAAGAAAACATGTTACAGGGCTTGCCGACAGGGCAACGCCATAACCATACCACTGGGTTCATCAATAATAGCCCACTAATCCAGGAACGTCGTCCAATAAACCGCCGCCACCCGCAACTCTCTTACATTCCTTCAGGCACACAAATTGCATCGTAACCGAGTGAATGGATCGAGATTAAGTTTCCTGGCTCGAACGGTAGCGATCGGACCGAGAGGCAAAAAGATTGATCACGCTGGGGATCGAACCCAGAATCTTCTGATTCGTAGTCAGACGCCTTGCCATTGGGCCACGCGACCGTCGCTGTTTGATGAATGAAGCCAACCCCAGCTGGGACTCATCATCGCCAGCCCAGACGTCGAGGAAGTCCTACTTGCCCAACCAGGAAACATTCAGAGAGGAATTATGATCTGAACCTAGGATATCTCGATAGAGCTCAGGCCTTCTGGCCTGTCTGTATCGGAACCCTCCCGCCAATTGAAGCTTGTCTTTGCTGCAAGTCGCAATAGCCATATCCTCTCCAAGGAGAGAGCATTCGCTTAGGATATCACCGAACGGGTCAAGAATCATGGAACAGCCATTCTTCAACTGGTCATCATCCATACCAATAGGATTTGAGAAGACGACGTAGACTGCATTGTCGTAGGCTCTTGCTGGTAGCCATTTCATGAGCCATCGCCTGCCTTTGAGACCGTTGAACTCGGCTCGTAGAGAGGTAGGATCTTGAGGCCGATTAGTCCAGAGCGAAGGATCAACGAAGCCAGCCCCAGGACGAGTTGAGGGGGTGCACATGGTCACATGCGGCATGAATATGATCTCTGCACCGAGAAGAGCTGTAGCCCGGACATTTTCGACAACGTTGTTATCGTAACATATGAGAATACCGCATTTCCAACCAAGAAGGTCAAAAATCGCATATTCATTGCCTGGACTTAGATGCGGACTGATGAAAGGGTGCAGTTTGCGGAACTTGGCGACGAAACCTTGGTTGCTGTCAACGCAGATATAGGTATTGTAAATGCGGCCATTCTCATCCTTCTCGAAGAGGCCAGCCAGGATAGCAATGTTGAGCTCACGGGCTATCTTGACCAAAGAACAAGTGCTTGAACCGGCAGGGACCTCTTCGGCAAGATCAAGGAGTTCTTCTTTGGAGAGGCGGCTAGCGAAGGTATAGCCGGTAACCGAGCATTCATGAAATGCAATAACATTGCATCCGCGATTTGCCGCATCGGTTGCCATTCGGTTGATGATGGTTAGGTTTTTATCCTTGTTTCCGGACCAGTTCTCGAACTGAACCGAAGCGATCTTGAGTTGGGACATAATTGATAGTCTCAGCGAATTGGGTTTAGCAGGGCTTGTCATGCAGAATTTCTTGACCTCAATGCACGACCATGGATTACAGAAATTAGTATTATATAGCGCGCAGGTTGCCTTGAATTGGATGACTTCCCGTGCCAATGGCCATAGAACGTTGTTACGTTACCTGAGGTCACTCGGAGCGACCATGCCATTGCTGAATGACATACAAGGAGCTAGTGCAGCAACGTTACACTTGTTTGCGGTACCGGGTAGTGAAACGATGTGTATGCAAGCCCAGTGGACACTTTAAGCAGCTATCGTATAAGCAGTTCCAATGAAGGTGAAGCGCGCCCTACGGGTGAGTCATCAGGCTACGCGTGGGCTTCAAATCGCCGAAGACTCGAAATCAGCTGTAAGGTAGTTGAGCAGTAGTACGCTCTGTATTTAAAGGAAGAAAATGTTTAGAATGGCAGGTTCATATATCCATGTGCTCATATCAATACTCCCGATGAATTTTAGAAAAGGTAGATACGGACAGCTTGAAGTGATGCTGGACGATAGTTAACCCGATTGGACGGTTGCTTATCCGCATACACGAGATTCCTTTCACAGTTAGACATAGAGCTCACAGCGTATTTCGACTGGTCGAGAAAGGACGTCCTTATACACGCCGATGGCAGCCTTCTTCACTCCAGTAAGGTTCTTGGCCGACAATCGTCGGTAGATCTGACTTTAGATGATTGGGCATGTTTATTTTTAGAGTATCGAAAACGCCCGCGGTGATAGGATAAAACTACCACAAGTCAATCCGCTAAGCTCTGTGAGGTTGATCGAAGTAGGGTCAAAGTATAAGATCGTATCATTCATATTTCGTGGCGCCCAAGGAGCAAGACAATTCGCGTTCGAGGATGTTGGGATAAGCCTCGTTACTTATACCTTGCAGAACGGCAGAGATAGCTGCAAGGGCAAGCGAGTTTCTAGAACATATAGACAGAGCCTACAAGCTACTGTTTTATGTGGCTGCTTGATTGAGGTATTTGAGCAGCTATGCGGCACGGACTCTATTTCACTGGTAGCATGTCGAGTGTCATCGCCGCATCTACAACAATATGATGTCGTATATGCGCGCAGATATCTGGTCTCTTACCGGCCTGTAGAGGAAACAGTTAGTGAATAATCATTCTATTACAATTCAACATCAGTGGATCTAGGTTACAGGTGATTTTCTTTATCAGTCCATGGCTTCACCGTCCAGTATGCGGTGATATACTTCTATTATTGACCCCGTGCATCTGGAATGCTATTTAAACCATCAGGGCCCTGGTCCGGTGGTCACGCTAGGGGAGGAGAGAAAACCCAAGGCCTCGATCCCAAGTAATAAAAAGAATTAGGTAAATTTTTAGGATACCTTTTGCTGAGTTTATTTTGACAATCTATATCAAGGGCCGATATTTTCTTGCTCCCTGAGGCCATAATAGCCTGATGAAGCTAGCATCCCTGAAAACAAGCCCAGTGTGACGCAGATCAATATTTTCGTGCTCAAACAATCGTCATTATCTTACAGATCGAAGCCATATTCGTTGCACACGTGCCACGATACCTGGATCTTACCATGTACAATCCCCCAAAAGAGGCAATTCGATGCCAAAAACGGCGTTTGTTTCGGCTTGTCTGCGCCACAAGGGCAGATATGTAATCTCCACCCTTGCATAAGAATCGCGATCGCGCTCCAAAATCTGGATTTTGTGTTTTGCTTGGTTTGATCAACCCTGTTGTTGCCTACAATGCTCGTTTATCGAGTATTATACGCGTTTGCATTGTGCCCAATGCCTGCTGGGAGCTTAGCACAAGCTCGTGCGCTTGAGCCATGCGCAGTTGACTCATTATCGGGAACTTCAGAGTATGCAGTTCGTTCGTTGACTTCATCCAACCCAACTATCGCTGATGAGTATAGATGACATGCTTCACAAAGACAAACGGGACAAAAACGTTCCAAGGCCGCGAAATGGGCGACCTTTGCCAAAACAAGCCGCTTTATCATAGTGTAGAAATATGCGCAAAGCACGACTGAAATTTCACCCGAGATCTTGGGCACGCTTCGTCAAATTGTTTGTAATGGCTTCAAACGATTGCCATGGCGAAAGGATTGACGGTTCCGATATCTCGAATAAAGATGCACCGTATGTGGAGGCAAAGCCTTGGCCAGTGGCTTGATGAAAGAAGTTCATAGCCACAACAATCGCTGTACGCTTGAGCATGCACCAGCTTGCCTGGGTCCGCGCCGGAAGTGCTCGAAATCACGTCAGGAAGACGATCTTAGGCAGCGTAGCTTGAAGGATCCATCATGGAGTGGGATCCGGTGAGTTGGGCGTTCGCATTAATCGTGTCTGTACTTAGAGGCTGTTTACGGTATGTTTAAATAGTCCAATAATGTAACTTGGAGCCTAAAAGAAACGTAAATTACTAATTTTATACTCGTTCTGACCTCCACGGAGTTCCTTTTTCACATAAGCTCGCCATTCGATGTGGAGACGCACAAGTAACGCAATCACCATAATCTTACCAATCGTTAAGGACTAGACCCACCACCACTGGTTGTTCATAACGTTACGAGACAACCTCCAACACGCCGGGAACCTTGATACATTTATTATGATATTCCTTAAACAGTACCATATTTCTTAAGTACCCTTACTCATCTATCACCAACCAGTCTTTCACAGCAACCGAAGTCATACACAACACCATCTGGCCTCGATCGCACAAGATGAATTGGCAAGACATTGCCAAAGAAGCTCAAGCCAAAGTGCTGAATTCCATCCCGTATCACTGGCGATTAGATGCCAATCAGTACCAAGACCTCAAAGATGTCACCAATGTGCCGTACATCTGCGGTCTGCTCACTGAAGAGCAGCTCAAAATCACGGAGCTCACAGCTACAGAAATAGTCAAGAAAGTTGAGACTCGTGAGCTGAAAGCCGTACAAGTCTTGGAAGCTTTTGCTGGACGCGCTGCTGTCGCGCATCAACTTGTCAGTAATCTAACTACATAATGGTGATTGTCTAATGGCAGTAGGTCAATTGTCTGACCGAATGGTTCTACGAAGAAGGTCTCGCACAGGCAAGAGGGCTTGATGAAGCTCTAGATAAGGGTGGTCATCTAAAGGGTGTACTGCATGGTGTTCCTATCGCTCTCAAGGTAAGCTATCTACCACCATAATCCTTTGCCTAAACTCACTCTCGCTGCTAAGGATATACATTGCGTTTCAGGCCATGCATCGACAATGGCTTTCGTCTCAGGCAGGAACAATATCGTCAGCCAGGATTCCGCCGTTGTTGCTGCTTTGCGAGCTGAAGGCACCATTTTCTTCTGCAAGACCACCATGCCTCAATCAGCTATGGCAATCGAGACGGTCAGCAACCTCTGGGGTCGCACGTTGAACCCTTCTAATCGGGACCTGAACGCTGGAGGTAGTTCTGGAGGTGACGCTGTCCTGGTAGCCATGAAGGGCACACCTCTCACGCCCTCGACTGATCTCGGTGGATCGATTCGTGTACCAGCTGCTTTCAATGGACTTTATGCTCTCAAGCCCACAGCTGCACGAATCCCAAAAGGCGGGATGCCGGACCTTGGTCAGAGCCTGATCCAAGTGTCCTTTGGACCTGTTTGTCACTCTATCGAAGACATGGAGTTACTAACTCAAGTCATAAATTCTCATCCTCACAACAGATTCGATGTTATTTGCGCGCCTGTTCCCTGGAGAAGAGTCGACACCCAAGCGGGGAAACTGAAGATTGGACTGATGAACTGGGATGGCGTAGTGATGCCTCATCCGCCAATTCTTCGAGCACTGGTCCATACCAAACGGCTCCTAGTAGAAGCTGGACATGAGGGTGAGCTCATTTTATTTGCTATCTGGGGCTGCCATCATTAATTCGTGTCTCAAGTTGTTGACTTCAAGCCGCCCTTCGACTGCTGGCAAGCTTTGAGGACGACTGTAAGTACCTCTTATGTAATCCGGTATAATGACTGACAGGATTCAAGTTTGACGTATACTACCAAGGCGGAGCTGATGGGACTATCGCTGCACTTGAGGAGTCTGGTGAACCCATAATCCCAGCTTTTGCCGACTTACTCAAGGTCTTCAATGTTCGGAAACTTCCCGCTTCAGTTATTCTACAGGTAGGTCGAAACACAAAAGGTTGTTACTTCTAGTCTGACTATTTGTAGTTGAGTGGTAAGGTACGAGATTATAAAGAGCAGTTCCTGGCAGCATGGGACAAAACAGCCGACAACGGCCGTCCTATAGACGCCTTGATATGTCCTCCGGCACCCGGAGTTGGCTATCCTCATGACTTCAATACATACTGGGGATACACTTCTCTCTTCAACCTGATCGACTATCCTGCTGCGATATTGCCGATACCCGGACTCAAGGTCAGCTCTGAGCAGGATCCTCTTGATTTGGAATACGTACCGTTGGACACCAACCCTTACGACAAACCCAACCACGAGATTTGTACGTAAGTCCCTTGTGTTACTACACATTCGGATGCTAATAATGCACTATTTATAGATGACCCCAGCCTTTTTGAAAACCAAGCGATAAGTATACAAGTGGTCGGTCGTCCTTTCGAAGATGAAGAACTCATTCAAGTATCCTCGACTCTCGATGCATTGCTTCGCGGGCTCTAGAAGCAACCTCTGCTTATTCACAGTTAAAATACTGAGCTCAATTACAGATTAATATTGGGTTGATTACTTGTTGCTAGCGAATAGAGAGCTGTGTAGTAAAGAATGAAATACTCTCTGATCTCTATAGCATTATATCGTATTAAGCATGAACTTGCAAACTGGTCGCCTCTGCATAGCTCCACCATGGTATCGATTACTTTCCCTGCTTCCGCCTCCAGTCAAAAATTCCGTCTCGTAGGTTGAACATCCTCAAACGCGGTTGAAACCGCCGCTCTCCCGGATCCTGTTCAAAAACTTGAGAACAGCCGGTGTAACCTCCTCAGGCCTCTCCATCATGGGCGCATGTCCAACACCCTTGACAGCAACAACCTCGCTATCCTCAAAGTTCGACGCGACCCAGCGGGCTTCCTCGATGGGGTCAGACCAGTCAGGGTCAGCATCTCCATAGACAGCCAATACTGGAGCCTTGACTTTGCTGATGTACGGTGCGACAACAGCATGGTCGGTAGATAGTGTAGCGTGGAATGCCTTCCAGCGACCAGGGCCTTTCAACATAGCGATGGTTCTGTCAACCCGTTCTTGGCCCTTATCGCCAAGGCCGGGCCAGAGCTTAGGGGCGTATGACTTCCAGATCATAGGGCCGATAGGTTGGCGCATGGAAAGGCGGAAGAGACTCGCCACAAGCTTGCCAGTTCCAGGTCGAAGGAAGGCTCCGAGGAGGATAAGGCCAGCAACCTTTTCGGGATGGCTCCCAGCAGCGATCGTAGCAGCAGCACCGGAAAGAGAGGCGCCGGCTAACACAGCGGGTCCTCCGCCGTAAGCATCAATCAAGGTGATGAGATCGTCGGCAGTAGCTTCATCGCCATAACGATTGAAAGTAGTAGTGCTTTCGCCATGTCCTCTCAGATCAACCATGGCGACTCTGTAGCCAGATTTACGAAGCTCGATAGCTAGAGCTTCGTATGCGTCGCGGAAGTCTCCCATTGCGGGGGAGCAGATGACAAGAGGACCGTCGCCAGCGATGTCAACGGCGAGCTTACCACCGTCTGTTTCAATAAATGTGACAGTCATTGTGCGTGTGCTTAGTGGGTTATGTAGTAGGTGTAAGTATTGAGATGTTGTTGAGTGTTGCGAATTTTAGCTTGTGAGCCTTGGAAATGATGGATTTATGAGATTGTCAATGGTGAGTATTTCCACCCATGAGCAGAACAACACAAGATATATATATCCAGGCTCGAATCCTTCCCACGAATGCTTATGATTACTCCCGTGCCTCTAC
Source organism: Fusarium gaditjirri (assembly GCA_013266175.1). Lineage (NCBI taxonomy): Eukaryota > Fungi > Ascomycota > Sordariomycetes > Hypocreales > Nectriaceae > Fusarium > Fusarium gaditjirri. Next base: position 63,919 of record JABFAI010000361.1, read on the forward strand.
GCTGCATTTTCGGGTCTGTAGGGCGAGCTTCGACCGATAACTCAATTAGACAAGGCGTTGATTGGCTCGCACAGAAGCACGAGAAAATGCCGAAACAAACGCGAGACCCAGGATTTGGCCGGGCAGCTTTCGCTCTGTGTGATTGGGTATGCCAACTGTCAATGCTCGGTCCTTCTATTTTCCGTTTCAGCGATCGTTGCTGTAGCATGATAAGCGAATATCTGTCTTATCTTATCTCTATCTAAAGTGCAGGCGAAAGCTATACTAGGGGAGGAAAGAAAAGCCAGTACCTTGATCCTAAATAATAAAAAGATTTAGGTAAACTTATTATAAGCTTAGGATAAATTTAGGATACCTTTTACTGAGCTCATTTTTATACCCTATATTAAGGGCCTATGTTTTCTTGCTCCCCCAGGCTATGGTTTTGAGTGTGGCCTTGAGGTTAGACTTTAGGCTGCTAACACAGGTAATGAGGGCAGGTGATAGTAACAGTGCCTCAAATTCCAGAGCGTGTAATAATCCTGGTCTTTTCTGATACTAGAGTAGATAACTACTAATCTATTTATTTATCAAGCTCAGATCTCGGGAAGTTTCAATCCTACCAAGCTCTCACAAGCATCAACAACCCGCTCCTGTAGCCCAACCTCATTACACTGAGGAGTTGGCTCGACTGGCTTCCTCTTAGGCTCAAAGTATTTTCCCGTCAAGCTTTGATCGTAATCTCCTTCAGCCAACATCACATATGTATCGACCCCATCCTCCATCTTATCAGGACCATTCTCGCCTCCAAGTTTTGTCGCAACCCATCCTGGATGAACAGACGTGACCGATGTGTTCTTGAAGCGCCTGGCGACTGCGTTGGCGAGCAACATAACGTGAAGCTTTGAGTCGCAGTATGCGGAGTAGTCCTGAAATTCAGACTCACCTCGCTCAAGCCAGAAAATATCCTTGACGCTTGGATCGGCTTCAGTATGGAGCTGAGATGCGATATAGATGAGTCTCTTTGGAGGTGTCAGGAGACAACTAAGAACATAGGGTGCAAGGACATTGACGGCTGTCTGAGCTGGGATGCCCGTGTCGGGAGTCTTCCGGAATGGTCCAGCCATCAAGCCAGCATTATGAATAATGGCATCGAAGGTTCCGACTGCGTTGGCTTCCTCGGCGAACCTCTTTGTCTCCAAAACGAGTGTTAAATCTGCCGCAAAAACACCAGCTGCCCCAGGGCAATTCGCTTTAGCCTCTGCTGCGCGTTGAGCGTTGCGCGCGTGTAGATAGACGGTGTGATTACGCTTGACGAGTTGACGCGCAGCTTCTAGGCCCAGGCCATCGGCGGAACCGGTAATGAGAATGCGAGCCATCTTTACAAAGTGAATCGAAAGCGAAGAAAGCTTTGGATCAAAATGGTAATGGGGTGTTAGCCGATTTGTAAGTATATGTCGATGAGAATATGAGAAAATTCTTTGTAACTGGGCACCGAGCCTCAAAAACGTCAACTGCCGGCTTTCAAGTATCCAGATTTGCTCTTAGCGTCGTTCTTGAACCTGTCCCGAGGAGCAACCTCGGCGCTGCTAAACTTGTTTCAGTTGAAGATTTCCGCGCGAGCAGTGGATAGCGGATATACCGAACTTTGAACACTACCGGGAATGGGTCTGGCGGATGAAACCCAACGCCGAGATGCGGCTACGGACCTGTCGGACCATTTCGTTCACTGAATACATAGATAAGGGGAATTGAATTTCAAGATTAACTTTACACTGCATTGGCAACTTTTTGAATATCTTAATATACCATGTGAGCTCCATCTAATTGCGGTCTTCTAACAGGTCACGTCTATGAGCGTTATCTACAGCTTCAACTGAGTTCCCTTCCGATGGTCGATCAATTGCCTCAACACCAAGGCCGATTTCTTTGGGGTCCTCTCCAACGTCTCGTAATCAGTAAAAGTCACTCCGAACCTCGGTCCATACCCATCAGACCACTCAAGATTATCCATCAATGACCACGCAAAATAGCCTTCAATAACGGATCCATCTTCACCAACCGACCTACCAACCGCGTCAAGGTGATCCTCGAAGTACTTGATTCTATACTCATCCTGAACAGATTCCTCACGTGTCATCTTATCCTCTCCCGGACAAGGACATCCATTTTCTGTGATGATGATAGGTTTACCGTAAAGACGATATACACGCGTTAAATGTTTGCGGAAGAGGTCGGGACAGGATCGGAGCCAGTGTAGACCACTTTCCAAACCCACGGGTTCGCCGGCTTTGTTGGTTTGAAGCTCGTCGAGATTGCCGATGTAATCTGTGTCTGGTGCCGGGGAGGACTTGTGGCGTGCGAATTGGGAGGTGTAGTAGTTCATGCCGTAGAAGTCACTTTCTGCTGAGCGAAGAAGGTTGAGCTCATCGGAAGTGAACTGTGGGAGACGATCTTTGAGTTGATCGCGCATGCACTTGGGGTAGTCTTGTCCTAAGCTTCGCAAAGTTAGCATTTCACGAACAGACAGCAGAGAAATCTGGGCAAGGCTCACAAGATGGGGTTGGCAAACCAACCGATATGGAATTGCATCCGTCTCTCAGCAGCCTCACTATCCCGCGGGTCGTTGCTATCCCATGGCTCATAGTAGTCTCCGTTCAATGAGATTCCTATTTGGCCCTTTTGCGACGCACGGAAATCTTGGTTGTAGGCTGCGACGGCACGAGCATGACTCATGATGAGAGCCTTGCCGACGATCCACGGTTCCGTTGAGGTATCGCCTTCTATCGACTGAGGATTGATACTGCTTCGTCCAGGTGCATTGCCTCCAGTCGCATAGCCCTAGAACGTATTGTTAGTAATTGGCTGTTGTCCATTTGAAAGGTAAAACCTACGAATATCGAGACGATCCAGGGCTCATTGAGTGTAATCCAATGTTTCACCCGATCCCCAAACCTCTCGTAACAAAGCCTCGCATATCTCTCGAAATCCTTTTGAGACTCTTCAATATCCAACCATCCACCGTACCTCTCATGCAACGCCTGAGGCAAATCCCAATGATACAGCGTAACCCATGGCGTAATGCCTCTCTTATGACACCCATCAATAATCCTATTGTAAAAGGCGATACCAGCTTCATTAACAGGATCATCCCGCCCACCAAGGGGAATAACACGAGACCATGAAATAGAGAAGCGATACATATCAGATCCATATCGTTTCAAGAGATCAAGATCTTCTTCGAGACGGTGATAATGGTCACAGGCAACATCGCCGTTTGCACCTTTTGTTCGTGTTGGTTCAAGATGGCAGAAGACATCCCAGATTGAAGGACCGCGGCCATCTTCCGCGACTGCACCTTCGATCTGGTAAGACGCCGTTGCGAAGCCAAGTTTGAAGTCGTTAGGTAAAGAAGGCATTGTCGTTTTTGAAGCCAGCACAAAGGTCTCTAGTGACCAAAAGAAGTTACATACTTCGGCATTCTTTATACCGTGGAATTACGGGCCGATAAGATAATACCCAACTCGTTACCATTGTCGATCACGGTGAAATTATACAGATCCACTGAGTAGTTTCCCCGACCGTGAGGGGTTTCTTCGTGTAGCGCGATGCTCTATTTCCCCGTTTCCCCGTAGCTTCATTGAGCAGACCATTCCCCACGGGGAAGTTGGAGGCTAAGTCCAAATGGGCCTTTTTCGCTGTAACCTTGGTTCCTGGCATGTTTCTGAACCAGATCTTCTTCTTCTTCAGTGTTGCATTGTGTATATAAGTATGCTAGAGGTCGCCGAGTTTGTCACAAGACTACCAACACATCAGCACTCACTTTCAACGAGTCTTCTTCATCTCGTTTCGCGGCTGCTGTAATAACGTCAACATGGCTCCGAAAGCGGCGCACGCCACTGAAGATATTCAGTCTCCTATTGACCTCACCACCGTTCCGCCGTTTTGGAAACGCAAGAATGGGATTCTTTTGTACTTTTTACTTACTTCATCGCTGTTTGCCAGTATGGCTCTTGGCATTGACGGGTAAGTCCACTCTCAACCAGCAATTCACTACGCATACTGACTCATTGTGTAGCTCTATGACCAACGCCCTTCAGACCCTCGAGAGCTGGCAAGACCGCTTTGGCCATCCCACTGGTTCCAAACTTGGCTTCTTCGGTGCTTCCAACGCTATTGGAGGTGTCATACCATTCATCTTCCTCAGTTGGATCAGTGATGTCGCCGGCCGTCGTGTCCCAACCGCCATGGGATCTGTCATCATTATTGCAGGTGTCATGGTTCAACTCTTTGCGACCTCACTTAATATGTTCATCGGTGGCAAGATTGTTCTCGGAATTGGCTCCTCGCTTATTCAGATGGGTGCTCCAGTCTTGGTCACCGAGCTCTCACATCCCAAGGAGCGTGTTCAAATCACGACGCTTTACAACACCAACATTGTGTTAGGCTATGTCATCGGTGCATGGGCGACATACGGGTGCTTTCGCATTCCTAACCAATGGTCTTGGAAGCTTCCTACTCTCGTCCAAGTCGTTCCATCCGCATACCAGCTCATCCTCATCTTTTTCTGCCCGGAGTCACCTCGTTGGCTGATCGCAAAGGGCAAGGTTGACAAGGCTCGGGAGATTCTGATCAAGTACCACGGCGAAGGCGATTCCGACAGCGAATTGGTTAAGTTCGAATGCGCTGAGATTCAGCAAGTCATTGCTGAAGAAGCTGAGCAGAACATGACCTGGAAGGAGTTCTTCTCATCCATTCCTAACCTCAAGCGTATATCACTCTGCTTTGCCACTGCGCTTTTCAGCCAGAGTTCTGGAAACTTGCTTGTCTCAAATTATCTTACACAGATTCTCAAGGATACTGGCATTGAGGCTGAGAAGGACATCACTCTCGTCAACGGCATGGTTACTCTTTGGCAGTACATCGTTGCTATAACCATGACGCTTCTGGTCGATAAGTTCAAGCGCCGCACTTTCTTCCTCGTGGGATCAGGTGGTGTTCTTGTCACGTTCATCATGTGGACCATCGCTGCGAAGCAATATCTTGAGGGATCATTGGCCGGTGGCCGAGTCGTACTGGCTTGTATCTTCCTTTTCCAGGGCTTCTACACTTTCGGATGGACAAATCTGGTCGTTACTTATCCTCTTGAGATCGTCACCTATCAGATGCGAGCCAAGACTTGGGCATTCGTGCTCCTCACTATTCAGGTCTCCTCGATCTTCGGTGGCTACGTCAACCCCATTGGTCTGGAGGCTATTGGATGGAAGTTCTACATCTATTACTGTGTCTGGGTCGCCATCATCTTCTTGGTCGTCTATTTCTTCTTTGTTGAGACATCTGGACCTACGCTTGAGGAACTCACGTATCTGTTTGAGGGTAAGGATGCGAAGCAGGAGATGGTCAAGGAGATTGAGGTCAAGAAGGAAGAGCACGATTTCATCCACGAAAAGGGAGTCTAAAGAGTCATCTAAGGAGTGATAATATTACTACAAAGATCTAGTGTATCAATGAAGAAGTGTTTCGCAATGCATCGGAGGCCTTCGAGTCCAGTCTCGTGAGAAGATCAAGAAGAACTGCAAAGTCACTGCGAGCCCTCGCCGCGATCGGTGACGACCCGTTTCTGTGAATGATTTCCAAAAGACTCGCACCGGTGAGCCGTATTTTCTCGACCTTGGCGGGAATACCTCGTTAGCTTCGTTAAACTACGTGAAGTATTTGTGGACTTACATAGGGTTCCCCGTTCACTTGGAGTGACCAAAACGGAGCTTCTTGAATCACCCGCAACATATCTCTTGCGATCTCCGTCTTGCGTAAGTCTGAGTGCCCAATGTCCGATTTATAATAGGGAAGATTCTCCAACTTTTGAGTTATCACCATTCTTAAACAGTGGATAGAGACTTGAAGATTGGCGCATTGGATCAGGAATTGCTTCGTGGTTTCCCTAGACTCATCCGCCAAGGCAGCAAACGTATACGACTGCAGGTATGGTGGTAGATCATCAAGACAGGTGATGAAACGGACATAAAGAGCGTCCAGTCGATCTTTTTCTTGCGCGCTGATCAGCGGTTGAAGATTCGACATGCTGAGATCTTGTTGGTTTCGGTCCTGCATTAGCCGCAACTCAAGGAGCAGATCAGATGCATTCTGCCAAAGACGCAGATTGGCGTTGAAGCCTTCAATGCACGTTATCCGCACGACATCAGAATTCGTGACGAGATTACCAGGTGAGAGAACCGGAGCTTCATCCTCAATGCCAGAGGGATACGACGTGGTTATTCCCGCCTCGAACGAGAATTTATGGATTGTGATGGGTCGGTTGTTGAGTATAGCAGCTGACTTATCGCCCATGTACACGATCCAGAAAGCTCGACGTCGCAGCTCAGCTTCAATCGGTTGCAAGCCCTCAAGCGAAGTTTCGAGGTTCAATTGCATGACCTGTGCAAGTCGCGTGGCCTCTCCAAAGATGTGCCATGAGTACTTGGGCTTTCCAGCTGCATGCAAGCAATTTGAGTGGAAATAGCGGATGGTGATTGAGTTCGCATTCGGATTCTCCAACTCCGCCTCAAGATATTGGTTCAGACATGACCTCGAGGCATTCAGAAAGATATCGGCCACTGATTGACCTTCAGGGAACAAATCCTTGGGTAATAAAAATGCTGCTTCGGCGCAAACAGCGGTTATCAAAGTAAACGTCGTCTCGGGCCAGAGCTCCAAACCCCGCGTGCTGAAATTCTCAGAAGGGTACTGCCCAAAATACGAGAGCGAGTCCCTCAAACTCGGCTCATGAACCAAGGGCGTAAGCGGGTAGAGATACTCAAAAAAGAGATCAAAGCATCGCGTAACAAATTGCTGCAGATCATTCGTAATGAACACTAGCGCCCTCGATAAATTCTGCCAGCGCTGGTGACTCGTTACATCACCGCCGCTGACCATCAAAGGCGGCGAGAGTCCGAGATCGACAGCGTTGGTTTCCCACTGTGACGAAGCGGGAGGCGGTAATTCCGCTGTGGAACTGGCAGATTTTCTGGAGCGGATTTTGGGGCCGCGACGGGCGAGGGGGAGGTTGAAGGTGCATTGGGCGCCCGACTCCCTGCAGCTGGTGCAACGCTCACCCTCTGTAAAGTCGCACTAAGGATCCGTCAGCGAGTGAACCAGGGGAGTTTCGCCGATGGGGATGGACTGGCTACCTTTGCTTTTCGCCGACGACAGCGGTCACAGGCTCGGTTCTTTTGCGCTGGCGTGTTTGTGCCGGGGTATTGGGATTGAGGGGAATCTGGCGTGGGGCTTGTCATTGTGTGAGATTGAAGAGGCAAAGAAAGAGTGGAAGGATTGAGACGGGGAAATGCAGCGGTAAAATAGATTCTGTCCTCTAGTGATTCTCCATTTCCCCGTGAAGATCTATTCCTCTTTAGTTAGTGGTGAGCCCGACAAGCGGGGTGAGTCTGGGGAAGGAAACCTTGTTTCTGGACCCAATACGTACCTAACTCGGCATTGGTTCATCCAAGATCCTGGAAATGTTGTGCAAGTCATCATTTCCCATTATATAAAGACAGCTTCGTCATCTTCTTTGCCGTTTCAATCAGCAAAGAGACACCAATTGAGCTCGGAGACCACTCAATCACCATGAAGTCCTCGCTAAGCTCTGTTCTGGCTGCGTTAGCCCTGTCTCTACCACTTTCAGGGGCCTCACCTCAGTACTCCAACCCCAAAGCTCCATCTTGTCGCTTTGGCCTTGAATGGTCGCAAAGGGACGTGCTTCAACATACCGACGACTTCATCTGGGATCTTCTCTACTGGGAAGGTAAATTTCATCAAAACGATGTGGCCTACAATACTCAAAATGGCATGTCCTATGATGGAACCCAGCTTGACTGGGAGACTGGCAAGCGCACTAAGAAGCATACCTTCAGTGCAGCCAGTAAGGAGGTCAGTCTTAGTCTAACCCCGAGACTGACGCATTGTCTAACGGTATTGTGTAGGCGCTGCAGATTATGCTCTACGCCCAGGCTATCTCCGGGTCCAAGGAAGCTGCCCGTTTCCTGACCCCAGATAATCTCAAGGCTGCACCGGCCTTCGCTGCGTCTATCATGGAGACGAAGCTCAAGACTTACAGCCAGTTCAACCAGACATATCCCGGCTTCGGTGGCTTTCTCCCATGGATCAAGACTGACACCACTACCATCTCTCCCCAGGATGGTTGGGATGATCGTGTTCCTGGTCTGGACAACGGGTAAGCATTGTTTCTCTGAAATCTCCTCTTATCTAATGGCTTGTTTCCAGAGAGCTCATCTGGGCAGTTTACGCCAGCATCGAAGCCCTCCAGAAGCAGTCCAACCCCAAGTTCCACAAAATCGCCGACGGATGGCAGACCTGGCTCAACTACGTCGCTTCAACTGCCCCCAAGATCTTCTATATCGGCAAAGGAAAGGTCTGTGCTGTTACAGCAATCGGAGATCAGACACTCCCAGTCCATGACAAGAAGCAATCTTACAAGTGTGAATCTGAGACTTATCTTGATGACCCTTATGAAGGAGAGCTTCTGACTTACTTCTTCCAATTCTTCACTGATCTGTCCAAGAAGGATAAACAGATGCTTTGGGAATACAAGCGAGCTAAGCTAGAGAAGGCCGAGTACAACAAGGGTGGCGTTGGCCCCATCACTGTTCGCAAGGGCTTCTGGTTCTCTAGCCATGAGATTTGGAATCAGCTTGAGTTGCCATACCACGACGTTGATATTGTCAGGTAAGTATCATCAGTGTCTCAGAAATGCCAAGCTGACCGTTTAGCCGCCTCTTCAAGAACGGCGAACGTGCTCGAACTTGTAACTCGGTGGTCACCAAAACCCCCGGCCTCTACGCCTCGGTCAACAACTCTACCGATCCCAAGACAGATGAGATCATCGGCTATATCTCGCCTGCTGGTATTCCTTCCATTGCTAGCCAGAAAGATCAGGAACTGGATGTTATTACTCCTTATGGCGTCTTCCCTGTTGTTTTGTTCGACAAGGCTGTTGGACTGGCTTGGTGGAGGAACATGATCGTTGGAAAGAAGATGCAGAGTAAGCTAATAGATATCACATGGGCACGATCACTGACAATAGTGCAACAGATCCCTACGGCAGCACAGAGTCCACCCGCATCGACGGCAAGGGTGTTTCAGCACTTGTGACCTGGGATAGTAAGGTCACTACTGTCCTCTCCCTCATGAATGGTGTGGTGGATCTTGTTCGCGAGCGAATGAAGTCCGATGGTATCTACAACGAGTTCCTGAAGATCACAGAGGTAAGTTCTCCACGATGTATGCTAGACTGCAGTGCTAACAGGTGTTTTCAGCGTGAGCATGTTCGCGTTTTTGGAAATGAGCTCAAGGGCGAGAATGTCGAATTCTGTCTGCCCAAGAACAAGGTCTCCGATGCAGGGCTCAAGGACTTTACAGCTTGTCAGAAGTGAATGAGACATGATACAGTGATATCCAAGAAGTCATTTGAATAGATATGACAATTACTGCACAAGTAGCATGAAAGTGGACTTAGTGCGGCCTCCCAAGATGTTCACCTCGTCCATTAACCTCTCTTAGAAGCCGAGCTTCTGACCTGCCTGTCCCGGAACTGTCGACGCAACCTTTCCAGATCCTAGAAGCGTGAACTGATACGGAATCTTGCTTGAGCTCAACGTCCCCTTCGGAGCAGTATTCTGGCTCTCACCGCCGAGAACTACGTCTTCGGCAACAACATATCCGACCTCGGAGCTTGACTCACTGAAAATAGCCTTCTTTCCAACGTTGGTGAACACGGAGGACTGGATGAGAGCCTGGGCACCCATGCGGCTGTTGAGGCCAGTGTCCATGGTATCATAGTACTGACTATAGTTTGCTTAGTGGCAAGCCAAAATTGGAGATATTGGGAAATTCACTTGAAGATATGAGCAGTACCAAAGCGGAGGAGAGGGCCGCGGCTTCTGACGTTGTTGAAGTGGTTGTTGGCGTATGTAACGCGCAGGGTACCAACGTCCTCAGCCGCGTTCTTGTCGGAGTGTCCTACGAGTGATCCCTTGGACTAATGAATAGTTGGCCAGATCTCCTTCACAATCTTAGATAAGAATGGGGATTACTCACGTGGTCATGGAAGTAGGTATACGAGATAGTGACCCAGTCAGCAGCATGCGACAGATCGACTAAGCCATCGTAAAAGTCCTTGTCGTCGCCTCTAACAGCAGAGAGATCACAATGGTCAACCCAGACATTGGTCGATTTCTGGATGGTGATAGCGTCACCGTAGTCTGCTTCAACCTTGGAGATCTTCATGTTGCGGACAATGACATTCTTCTGTCCATTGATAGTCAAACCAATACCGGTTAGCGCTGGACAAGCCTGTTAACGCTACATCTATGAAAGAACATTGTTGACCTACAGCTGCCAGTCTTGCCAATGATGGACTTGTTTGAGGTAACTTGAACCTTGGCTGCGCCAGAGATACTGCCCTGTACCAAGATGACGGAAGGGTCGTCAGCTGCGGCAGCTGCGGCAAGTTCAGCGAGCGTCTTCACAGTGACTTGAGCAGCACTGCCACCTCCGGTGGTACTATACGCGTCAGATACTGGAGATATAAAGCTATACCGTGCTTGACTCACCCTCCATTCTGAGTACAGTAGCCGATGTTACACGGATCGTTTGCCGCAACTCTGGCTTGGAGGTTAGCACCAGGCGCTGCCGTGGCTAAGCCAGAGAATATCAAAATACTAAGAAGCCTCATGCTGAAGATCAAGGGTGACAGAGTCCAATGATTCTTGGGGATGCAGTGGAAAGAGACATCGCTGACATGTTCAGGATGTACTGGGTCTTAAATATAAATTCACATCCACACAAACCATGATTGTGGTGATCTGCAGATTTCTGACTGCACAGTTACCCCCAATGTACATCTATTCCCCCTTTTAATTGACTACTTCTTGAGTCGTTACGTTTCAGCAATAGGATGCAGATATTTGAACAAGTTATGCTGATTGGCGGAAAATGTCGACGAGATCTTCCGCTTGTCGATGCCTTCCCCCAAAGTTGACGCAAAACACCAATTGCTGTCTTCATTTCCTGTAAAGAGTATGGAAATAAGGCTGCTCTTGTGGTATTTGACGAGTTTTTGGAAGAAGGGACAGTTACATCACTCGGAAGTCCTTCCTCCGTATAACTGAATCGAGATTTCGATTGTGGGGTAATGGGGGTTTGACATAGCTTGGCACAGCTGAAGGGTGATGATGAGGCAGGAGATTCAGAAATTTGGAGATATTTTCAGTTCAGAACCATTAGATCTGTTTGTGGTGGTCATCTTGCGTGAAGCATATTGCATTTGATAGTCGTTTGGGCTCGTGGCTGTTTCACTGAGACATATTACCGGGTACAAGACTGAGATAACACCAATTTACTGGTATTTAAACATTTGCGACGCCAATAACTATGAAGAGTACGTCGCATAGCACGCCTAGTTTCGAGATTATATGTGAGAGTTACGCCAATCCTGTTGCAAGTTGTGAGTTCTTATCGTGTCTATCGTTGAGGTCTTATCTAATCTTATCGGTCTAACTTGAGTCCTTGAACCAGCGAGGCCAATCTGGGATGCTACCTGGCTAGGGAGGCAAGAAAACTTAGGACCTTGGCCCTAAGTGACGAAAGTATTTAGGTAATTTAGCCTAAGTTTAGGGGACTCTTTGCTGAGTTTATTTTAGTAGCCTCTTCAAAGGTCATGGGATTCGGCATAATCACATGTGTTTAGGCTTCTTCGGCCGTCGACCATGCTACCCATCTGTCGATCATCGCGCCAAACAATGCCTTCCGGGCGTTCATCCGGGTGCATCAGCCGACAATTAACGCAGACCACTCCCATCCATCACCTCAATCACCAGCTCCCATTACTATCCAATACCTTCCCCTAAAGCCAAGCTCATAGTGCGCGACTTATCTATCAAGTGGGTGGCTCACGCTTATCGTTGATAGGCTTCCCCCGCAGCCAAGCTTAAGTCAATGAGGATCTTTTGTTGGCGTGTAATCCCTGTCATAGACGCATCATCACCTTCCCAATTCGAGAATCTCCGAAGATAGTCGAATGCTTAAAAGGTTACTTAACTAGCCGATCTACCACGTCTTGACTCTGCAAGTTTCTGGGTGGAACTTATCGATACTAATGCTATTATCAAAATACCACGTTGTACCAATCACTCTCGCTGCTTGCGCTGCGCTTTTGAACGTCCCAGCAGTTTTAGCAGCCATGGCGGACCGAAAGGTAAACAAGACATATTTCTCTGAGGAACTCATTTGCTAATTAGAAATCCTTTAGGCCATCATTTATGATTTCGAGAAGTTGGAGGATTATCAGCAGAGAAATGAAACCGTGCTTGAGTAAGTGAAGCAACGTCAACAATAGGCTCCCTGGCTTACCACCATATCAGTATCGTCAAAAAGGATACTGGTGTCGATTTCTGGAGGCAGACACGAACGATTCCTCCCACTTCCTATCCCCCGTAAGTACGGCACTCGTATACGCGACACCAGAGCTAACATGCCTTGATGGCAGACCGATGACTTTGGAGGCCATCGAGAAGTTGAAGGAAGTCAAGGGAGTTATTGTGAAGGATGCTCCCACAGAGGAACTATAGCTCATGTACTTTTCCGTTGTTTCACAAAAGACTATTTAGTTATATTTGTCTTTAAATTGTATCTTGCTACTTTTGGTTTACATGTCTATTGGGG